>QEPC01001680.1:9122-21312 GCA_003113815.1 Sphenodon punctatus | reverse complement strand
GTTTAGTTATCAATATTAACTAAAATGAATGCATATTCCTATATCGGATATTTCTGTGAAAACAGAATAGTTTTATTTTGAGCAGAAATTCCAATTTGACCAGAAACATTTTGTCTATTTTGATGTCCAATCGGAATGGACAAAATGCTCAGTTCTGACTGGAAATTAAAATGGGCAAAATGTCTACACACCCCTACTGGTTAGAGGCTTCCCAAACTGGGGCTGATGCAGCATGGCTTCCCCCACTATCAAAACTGGGGCTTAGAGCATGTTCTCCCTGCTCCCACAGCCTTTACGAGTCTCTAGTGGTGGCAATGTGGGCTCATTTGACTTTTCTTGCTTCTGACAGATCTACAAAGACACCTCCTCCCCTTCCCTCAAGCAACCACTTTTAGCAAAAGTCAAAGTATGGATGCCTGACAGCCACTTGTGGCTCCCAAGCCACCATTTGCCCATGTCTGGCATTTATAAACAAATTTTTGTAACTTAGGAAAAAGCAAAAATTTCTCCCTCTTACCCACCTCTTCCTACCCAAAACTGATCAAAATGTACAACAGACCTAACTAGGAGACTGTGGACTGGAGAGAAATAGGAATAAAAACACAACAGTAAAATCACTAAGTTTATTGCTCATTGTGGCTTGTTGAACTATTGTTGGGTACAATCTAGAAACTCCCTCACCAAAAACAGTCATTCATAGATCTCCTTTCCTAGGATTGTTCCCTAAATATTGAAGTTGTCTTGAAACGTCAGCTACTTCACCATCATAACAAAACACAAATAAACTCAAAGTATGCAAGCGGCTTCTGGGGAAGCAGGGAGTGCTATTATATTTTATTGTATTGTAAATATGGTCGAGATGCTCCCGCAGCTTCTGGGCCACAGCTCGCTCAATAACCTTCCCTAAAAAGGGAAGATTAGAGACCGTCTGATAACTGGTGAGGGAGTCAATGTTGAGTGATTTTTTTTTAGCAGAGGCTACACCAATGCCTCCTTGAGACAGCCCAGCACTCTGTGCTACCGAAGGGAGATGTTGACCACCCCCACCAGCAATGGTCCCAATATCTCCTGGCTGGCCTTAACCAGCCAGGACGGGCATGGGTCAAGTACACAAAAGCTGGCTCAAACTGCCCCAAGAACATCCCCACCTCGGTGTGCAGCACCCACTGAAACTGATCCCACAAAACCGGACATGGCGGGGCTTCCATAACCTCTCATTCACGCATTGTATTAAGCACAGCATCAAAGAGATTTTATTTGCAAATTAATCACCAAACACGTCATAGCAGGTTTTAGATGACTTCAGTTCTATTTGGAGAGATGGTGGTCCGACCAACCCTCTCACCACCCAGAAAAGTTCCTCTGGATGAGATATAGTGCAGGCTATACAGGCAGCAAAAAAATCCTTTTTTGCTGCATTTCCAGCTATGCCATAGGCATGTAAACTGGTTCTATGTCGCAATCTGTTAGCTTTAACATGTGAGTGATGCCACCGTCACTCCGACTGCCGCCCCTCATGCTTCAACACCCTCAGGCCCTCAGGCCACCATGAAGCATGGTGGGCTGAAGTGTCGTCGCCAAGGGAGCAAACACCGTGGAGCTGTCCAGTTGATGGCCTCCATCAGCAAGGTTTTCAAAAAAGTCACAAGGTCATCGAGCGGGCAGCCGTCAAGATTGGAGGGTAACTCCCCAAAAGCTTTCTGTAATCTTTCAGGTTCCATTAGTCTCTGGGGGCGAACAATCCGAATGAGTTTTACACCTCCCCGGGGTCAGACATGTGTGGGGAGACATGCTCGCAGGAGGTAATGATTCATTCATGACAAGGGCTCTGCTGCCACTTCCCCCAGTAACGGATCCCCCGCCTCAAGACCGTGGCAAAAAATCCGGTCCAAGTTATGCCCCCCATCATGCGCTGGGCCATTAACAACTTGGGACATGCCCATGGTTGCCACGATGGCCATGAACTCACGCTTCACACCGGCAAGGCTGGCATCAGCATGTATGTTGAGGTCCCCCAAGACTAAAGTCTTTTTGAAGTGCAACACCATGTCTGACACCAGCTCCATCAGAGCATGCAGAGAGGCTGCCATACAGGTAGGTGCGCTCTAGCAGAACCCCCAATCTGTCCCCTACCAAATCAAACACAAGATGGAGGCCCTCAACACCTGAGATTGCCTGCACCGGATACCTCCTGGCAGACCACAAATCCCTAAAAAAAAAAATGACTACACCACCCCCCTAACTCCAGTCCCTCCAGACAAGGTTGATGCTGCATGGAGTACCCGGCCAGAACAAGATCAGCTAGGATAGGCCTCAACTCCTCATTCTGCCAGGTCTCTGTAATATACACACAGTCGGTGTCGTGATCCAGGATTAACTCCCAGAGAGTGGTAGATTTATTGCCCACTGACCTCATGTTGAGCAGCATCAAGTTCAAGCCAGGGGCCCTCTGATCATAAACAAACCAGTCACCCACTTGGGGGGGACGAGAGAGGGACAGGCAACAAGCACCTGCCCCATCTCACAGGTCTCGCATACAACATAGAGGGACCATACCTCCCCAACCCCATCACAACCCCAATGGCAGTGGCTCCCTCCCTGGCTGTACTTTCTCTCTCCCAGCTACTCCACCCAGGTGACAAGGAGATCCCCACTCCCACAAACTCCCTATCTCCCCCGCTTTCACGGGGAGAGATATAATACCCCCCTCGAGGAACATCTCCCCTCGCACACTGAGGGAAAAGTCGCCCCCCAGCCCAATCCCTCTCCCCCTCCCACAATGACAATAGAAAAACTGAATAACCCTCCAAATAAAATATATAAAATTTAAAAATTCCTAACTCCCTCCTTCCTCCAAAAACATAACTTCCCCCAGCAAGCCATCCTTAACTAAAACCAAACAACCACAAACCACCCGCCAGCCCCCATGGTCCTACTAAGGGCCTCACCTAAGGGCCCTTTAGTGTGGCCCTTTGCCCAGGTGGCAGGCTGCTTTTCAAGTCCCCCCGCAGGCAGTCAATTTAGGAAGCCTGGCCTCGCTGGGGAGCCTTGGCCCCAACCCCACTCCTCCTCTAAGGGAGGAGGGGGAAGCATTGGATCCTGGGGCCTAGGGCAGAAAGTCCTCCTGGTGAGGGGCAGTCCCAGTAGGGCAGCAAGAGCAGCAGGTGGAGTGTCGGCAGCAGCAATGGGCAACAGTTGGGCCCAGGGCAGAATGTCCTCTCTCAGGGGGGTTCCAAATCCAGGAAGTCCCAGCAGCAGCAGGAGCAGCATGGTGGATAGCAGCGGGAATAGTTCACAAGATCACAGACAACCAGAGGTTCTGGCTACCACCTCCACATCCGCCTGCAAAGAACTCCATCCTTCAGGGCAGCTGGCCCACTTTATTCTCTCTACCTGGAATGGAAAGCACAGAGGCACAGGTGGAGAAGGGAAGGCAGGGAGGGCAGGAAGCAAGCAGTAGTCAGGTAATATCAGCCCTTCTCTCTCTACTCCCCCCCCCACACACACAACACACACCTTCAAGGCAACTGGCCTACTTTATGCTTTCTTCCTGAAATGGAGACCTCAGACCCACAGGTGGAGAAGGGAGGGCAGCAAGCAAGCAGCAGTCAGATAATAGCAGCCCTGGATCCTTCGCAGGCTATTTGGATCCTTCGCAGTCTGGTGTTCATCTGGGCTATGGCACTGAGTCTGCACTTGTGGTTTTGGTTGATGACCTCCACCGCGAGGTGGACCAGATTCTGTTAGATCTGTCGGCTACTTTTTATACCAGAGACCATAGAAGTTGGTGACTCACCTGCGGGACCAAGCTGGGGAGGGCAGGATTGTTCTTGAGTGGTTCCGCTCTTTCCTGGCCAGAAGAACTCAGCATGTGGTGCTCGGGAATTGCTCTTCATCACCCGAGACCTCACGTGTGGTGTCCTGCAAGGTTCCATCTTGTCCCTTCTCCTGTTGAACATGTATATGGAGCCGCTTGGGGAAGTTGTGAGACAGTATGGGGTGTGATGTCATCAATATGCTGATGACACCCAACTCTACCTCTCTTTTTCATCCGATCCACACCCATCAGTCTCAGTGCTTACCTGGTGTCTGGCAGCTGTGGGGGACTGGATGAGGGTGAGCCAACTGAAATTGAATACCAACAAGATGGAAGTGATGTTGGTGGGTAAGGAGGAAAATGTGGCGGCCCCCGTCATTGTTGGGGTTTGCCCTCTGCTGGTTCCCAATGTTCACAGTCTCAGTCTGGGCATCCTCCTCGACCCACAGCTCCACATAGATCTCCAGGTGGGGTCAATGGCAAGGAGTACATTTTGCCAGTTACATCTGGTGTGTCGACTTCAGCCATATGTTTCAGATAGTGACCTGGCCACCATATTTCATGCTTTCATTACCTCGAGATTGGACTATTGTAACGCGGTCTACACAGAGCTACCCATTGTGATGATCCAGAGACTGCAGCTAGTGCAGAATGCAATGGCCCGTCTCCTTACGGGGTCGGGCCGTCGTGAGCACATTACACCAGTGCTCCAGGCTCTGCACTGGCTGCATATAGTCTTCCGGGCCCAATTAAAGGTGTTGGTATTGACCTATAAAGCCTTACATGGCCTTTCTCTCCATGCTCTAGTGTTGGTGTTGACCTATAAAGCCCTACTCTCCGTGTTCTGGAGCGACACCTGCAGTCAGCCAGGAGTGCCCTCCTCAAGGTCCCCCATGAAGCCCAGGAGGCCACTATGGAGAGGGCATTCTCAGTGGGCGTACCTTGGCTATGGAATTCCTTCCCAGCGGAGGCCCAGACAGCCCTGGACTTCCCTTCCTTTTGGCATATGACTAAGACCTGGCTGTTCTGACAGGCATTTGGCAGGAAATATGAGGTTTAGGGTGGAGGGTTATAGGTTAGGGATGGGGGAGGGAAGAGCTATTGTTTTTGCCTCCTTATCTTTTATTGTGTTGTTTTTGCTAGTTGTTTTATTGTTTTTATATGTAAGTTGGCCCGAGTTGCCTGGAGGAGGAGGTGCGGGGTAACAAAATCTGTTAAATAAATAAACAAAGAAATAAAATAAATTCAGTCCCCTTGTGTTGCATTAGAACCTCTTTGTTCAGGGATACGCTGAGTATTTTTTCTTCGTAGTTTTGTGTGGAATTGTACATGCCATATTGTGATGTTCTTCATTTATCTATCCTGGCTAGCTCTTGTTGTGACTCAGGTTTATTTTTAGCTCCTTTAAGCAGACGTCTACCAGTTGGTGATCAAGCTTTTATAGCGTATGTTCTTGACAAAATGACGATGCTTAGAAGAAACTCGTTCTTTGGTGTTGTACAAGGAAGCTTAAATCTTTTCTTTTCAAAAATGGTTTTGTAACGGTGTGCTGGATTCTTGCTGTGATTGGTAGAACAGGAAGGTCTCTAACTCCTTTTAAAAATTCTGTCTATTTTATTTTGTGCAAGAGGCAAAAAATGTTACTATTTAACAACTGTTTGGGTTTCTATGCAAGATCATCACTTTATTTATTTATAATATAATGAAATTATAAGGTTCTGATCCTTGAAGTGCTGCACTACTGCAAGCCCTTTACTGATCAATGGCACATATGCCAGCATCACTCTTTGAGATTCAGGCTATAAATAACTACCGGGTAAATATACCTTCCAACCCCAGGTGGGGTTTATTCTGGGTTCACATCTGGCAGGCCCAGGAAAAATGTTCAGGCATCACATTGACCCAGTCGGGCCAAAGTGGGTCAGCATGATGTCTGTTAACACCCATGGTGTCCAGTCATTTAACTGCCCAGTACTTCCCCCAGCTCCCAGACATTAGTTCAAGACCCTCAGACACTGACACATTATGAGGCTTAAAGAACCCTCTCTTCTACCAACTCCTCAGTGTTACCTTTCTTAATCCTACACATGGACGTCACATTTCATTGCTATCAATCTGCCTCCTTTCACAACTGCTGTTTTTATAGTAGTTTAATACTGTCCTATGTTGATTTTTCTTTCCAAGTTTATTGAAAAGCATAATTTTTAGTATTCACTGTGAAAGCCTTTTTGTAAGACATGCACACACATCAATTCTTGGAGGGAAAAGACCTGTGAAAAGATGAAACTGCTCAAAGTTTTAAATGTCAATGAATTAGATGTCAAATAATTTGCCCAATAATGTTGCAGACTAGGGCTGAAATGGCAAGCCGCCATGGTAGCTGTTTCCGACGAAAATATTTCTTCTGTAATGAGTGGCATGGTGTGATAGAGATGTTCATTCCACTACTTTCATTCTGCTACTTTCTGCTGGAACTTTTCGACATATGGTCACGGTGTGAAAGTAGCAGAACAACATTTCTTCTGACACTTTCCGAGATTATTCCAAGACTTTCCAAGACTTTCCAGTGATTCAGATAATTCCAGTGTTCCAAAGCAAAGGGTGCGGAATTAGTAGGATGCTGGAGGAAAAGCTGTGGAAATTTGTGGGCAATTCTGAAATGGCAGAATGAAATATTGGTGCAGTAAAAGGAGTTGCCGCTTCAGCCCTATTGCAGACCAAGAGTAAAAACACACAAGATGGGGATGGCCTGATCCCCTCCACCACCCTGGGGCAGGCAGTTGCAGTCATCACACTTTGGACAGGCAAGGAGAGCAGGCCACATAATTGGCCCCCCTCCGGGGAACCCAGACAGATGGGCTGCTGTCAGATGTGTGGGCGGAGAAGCCGGCCACACACATGGACACCTCCCCACCCACCATCCAGTATCCTGACCCTGGCTGTGATGTGGCTGTGTGGGGATGGTGAATGTACCCACCACTCAAGGGTACTGGCAGACCTCACTGCAGGGAGGGGTAACATATGGCCTGGCCACATGGGAGGTGGCCCCTTAATCCAATTTGGGAAGCATTATTCTACTATACAATATGTCTCTGGCCTTCCTCAATGGATGCATTGTGTAGCAACTTGCTGCCTGCCCTGGGGCGAGGCTCAGTGAACATCTGGCACCTGCTGGCCATATGATGCACTGCATCATGGGATAAGGCTGCCCAAATTGAGTAAGTGTTTTGTGGCTTCACCCCAAGGGTGTGATCACTTCATTGAAATCAAAACTCAAAATTATTGGCTGAAATTGTTACTATTCAAAGAATAGAATCCTCCTGAATGGCCCCTGAGAACTGAATGAGAGACTTCCGAATCTAAAGCCATGAATCTATTGTCTGAGCAAAATGATTTGGGGTCGAATCCTAGGTGAACACCATGCACAGGCTGTGTGCATGTGTTGCGCGTGCACCAGACACAAGATGTGTGCATACCACACACACTGCATGCATGTCATGAATATGGTGTGCATGGGTTTGGTCTTTGCATACCCTCCAACATTTGATGGGGAAAAATAGGTACAGTTTATGCCACCTCTAATTTTCATAAATTCGTAAGTGTCTATGAAAATTAGAAATAGCCCAGTGACTATCTTTGGGTCTGACTCGCTGCAAGGATGCCTGTGTGAGTGGCTCTATGCACATACATGTTTGTATGTGCAGAACAGATGGTTTGAGTTAAAAAATCAAATTTTACAAATAGTGCATTGGTTTTGGTTTTATACGTTTAGTTTTAAAGACAAAGAGTATCACAGATGGAAGCAATGACAGTTCTATTCAGCATGCTAAAGACTCATTTCTCACAAACACACTCGAGTCCCTCATACTTTTTTAGTGTTCCTCTTGATTCCAGGTAGGCAACTCTCTCCTGCTTATATTTTACCTTTCTTTGTTCTTTGATAGTGATGCTTATCCCAAGATTATTTAATTGAAAGGTGCCCCACCACCGCCTCTCAGTAATGAATAACCATATCAGTAAATAGCTGTCTACCAGTCATGGTATATAGTCAGCCAGCTCTTTCTCCAGAGGGATTAATGAAGTGTTAATGATCCCCTTTGTCTGCTGGACTCAGTATATACCTTGCATAGCTCCAAAGAAGGTGCCAGATAGCAAAAACCATCACTATACCAGCGCAAAAGGTATTGCTGGAGGATATGCATTTGGTGTGCGCACATCCTGTGATTTGGGCACAAATGCACATGTGTGTGATTGGTGTGTGCACATAACTTGGATTGACCCTCCGAGTTCCTGAACTCAAAACCGTAGCACTCATTAATATTTATACAAGGATCAGTTAATAGAATATGACAGAACTACATCATCAGTGTGGGGTATTCAGAGGACCTGAATGGGGATGCTCCATTAATCACTGACATTTCTATAGCTTATTATTCTGTATGCAAAAGTGAAGCGTACTTTCATAAACTTTCCCCAGTTTGTTAAAAACCATTGTAAAATTTTGTCTTGAATTTAAAATTTGAAGTTAAATTATGAACCAGCAAGAAGGCATAGAAGAATACAAGTTATACAGAAAATATGAACTTCTCACAAGACTAAAGAATGGGTTTCATTACCTTGTGTGGCTTAAATCTCAGAAAGCACTCTTTGTCCACTTTATATCAAAAACTGACATCAAACCTAACTAGTCTGTGCTTCTGTAATTACAGGTAGGGCACATTCCTCCCCCACTAACATTAACAGCAAAACTCCAATTGATTTTAAGGGTATAATAGTTGTAACCTTAGTATATGTTGTTGGTAAAGGAAGGATGAGCCACTGGAGTTGTGTTTAATTTGTGGCTCAGCCACAGATATTCTGTCTGACCTCAGGCAAGTCTCTTAATTTTATCATGTTCTTCAGTTCACCATCCATACAATGTGAGCTCATGTGAGCGTTGTGAAGATAAATTTCATTAGTAATTGTGAGGAGTTCATTTACTACAGAAAAGCTCCTACACAGAGAGGACCCTCAATAGGTACAAAATGTTTACCCATTCACTCCCATTAAGGACATTTCCCCTTGCACCCAACATCACTCTCTTCTCCCAGGATTCAACACTCTGTTCTCTTCCTAATACTTTAATTCCCCCTGCCATTTTCCCACCTGTCTTTCCTTTACATGACAACCTGAGACAAGTGATTCTGTGAGCAGTCCATGCCACCTACTGAAAAGCAGACCCCCTGTCTTGGAGATAGAATATCTCTGAATCCCATTACTACTGCTAGAGGCAATTTAGCCCTCCACAGTACCGCATCTCAGTATATGAACTACTGTCATTCAAAAAGCATTTATTTCATGTGTGTCATTGCTCAGTACTACAATGTTCTTATTTTTCTGTATCCTATCACCACTTTTTCATGCCATTCCTTCATTGCTGCTTACTCCATTATGGTGTAGGGATGTGCAAACATGATGGAGTTCGGATGTTCGGATGTTCAGATGTTCAGACTAAAAACTTAGTTTGGGTTCATGGGTTTGTTTTGGCAGAGTCCAGACCCTCCCCCCTGAACATTTGGAAAGTTCGGTCCCAGGGGTGCCCGGGGCGGCATGGCAGGCCATTGAAGACCCAGAGCAGCAGCAGCAGCAGCAGCAGCAGAGAGTGAGAAGACTCAGTGCTTGGCACCCCTGGTTTCTCTGGCAAGCAGGCTCAGCACTTGGCTTCTGGGGGTGCTCGTGACACCAGGGCTGGCCACCTGACACCAAGCAGCATCAGCAGAAACCGGGAAGGCTTGGTGCTTGGCACCCTGGTTTTCCCTGGTAGGCAGGCTCAGCATTTTTCCCCTGGGGGTTCCCTTGGCACCAGAGCTGGCCATCGAGAGCCAGAAGCAGCAGCCGCAGCAGCAGCAGAAACTGAGAAGGCTTGGTGCTTGGCACACTGGGTGCACCTAGGGGTTCCCATGGCACCAGGGCTGGCCATCTGAGACCCAGAGGCAGCAGCAGCAGAATCCAGGAAGACTTGGAGCTTGGTGGCTGGCATCCATAGGATGAAGGCCAATGCAGGCTGGCATCGGTGGACCGGCGGCAGAGGCCTGGATGGAACTTGGTGGCTGGCACCCCTACTTGGCTGGGCATTGCACGCTGGCATCCATGGAGCAGTGGCAGAGGTCTGGACAGGGCTTGGTGGCTGGCACCCCTACGTGGCCAGGAATTGGAGGCTGGCAATGCTGAGTGGCAATGCTGAGTGGCACTGCTGCAGAGCACCTACTCAGATGGAGTGTTTGGGGAGGGATTCAATTGGGAGACTCCCAACATGGCTACCACACCAGCAAGCCACCATGCACTCCCTCTGCCATGGACCATGGGGGAGGGGTAAGCACACTGGGCTGGCCTTTGCAATTGACATATCCCCACCATGTCTGAGCCCTGAGGAATCCAGGCTCCCCAGTGTCCATGGCTAGTTCATCTGAGGCCATGTCTCCTGCCCACTGAGAACCAGGAGCAGCAGCAGAGGCCCAGCCAGGGCTTGGTGGCTGGCACCCCTACTTGGTCAGGCATTTCAGGATGCCAGGCATCAGAGGAGCAGTGGCAGAGGCCTGGCCAGGGTTATGAGACTGGCAACCCTACTTGCCCAGGCATTGCAGACTGGCTGGCATTGGTGGAGCAGTGGTAGAGGTCCGGCCAGGGCTCAGTGGCTGGCACTCCTACTTGACTGGGCATTGCAGGCAGAAAAGTGGAACAACAGCCCTCCCTGCTCTTGAATGTAGGCCCCAGAACCCTGATGTCTGGGTCCTGGGGCTGGAGTCACTGGCACTCCTATTCTGCTCGGCGTTTCAGGCTGCCAGGCACTGGTGGAGCAGTGGCAGAGGCCCAACCAGGGCTTAGTGGCTGGCACCCCTAATCAGCCAGGTGTTTCAGGCTTGCATCCTACTCTCCAGATCTAAACAAGAAATTCTGTCAATTGGTCAAGCCTTGCCCAGTGGTGAATCATGCGGCTACCCAGTAGCAGACATTGGATTGCTTGGGCACAGTACCCATGGCACATCAGAGGCAGCAGAAGTGGACATTGGATTGCCAGGGCATAGTACCTGTGGCACAGCAGAGGCAGCAGAAGCATACATTGGATTGGTGGGGCACAGAACCTGTGCCACGACAGCAAAGGCAGCACTGGCAGCAGCAGCAGACATTGGATTTCGGTAGCAGAACCCATGTCACAGACATCAGAGGCAGCATTGGCAGCAGCAGCAGCAGACATTGGATTGTCCAGTAGCAGAACCCATGCCACAGACAGCAGAGGTGGCATTGGCAGCAGCAGCAGCAGAGGAAGACATTGGATTGCCCAGTAGCAGAACCCATGGCACAGACAGCAGAGGCAGCAATGGCAGTGGCAGAAGACACTGGATTTCTGGGGCACAGAACCCATGGCACAGACAGCAGAGGCGGCATTGGTAGCAGCAGCAGACATTATATTGACCAGGCACAGAACCCGTGGAACAGCAGAGATGGCAGCCTGTGTGCAGCACCCATGGAGACAGCATGGTAGATAGATAGATAAAATTTTATTAGGCTGAGCTTTCTCCATAGGCCAAGACAAACTACAAACACACAACCATTAAACAGAAATACATGAAATGCCAGTTCAAGGTAATACTTTGGCACAGCCAAAGTAACCCGAGGGTATCACAACATAAACAATATGTAACATTAATATAATATACCTCTAATTTTAAATACTCCCAAAGAGATAGAACCACACCTTACTTTCCAGCTAAACTCCCTTTTTTGGGCGGACAAATAAACAAAAATAGCAACAGCCCTCACTACTTCAATTTCTCTTGAGGTAAGGAGATGTTCTAGGCGGATTTGGGGAGAAAGATAGGAATAATCCTGCCACAAAGGAATTAACCAAACCTGCCTAAGGACTTCATATAAAGGACAGGAAAAAACAACATGGTACACATCTTCCAAGTACATGTCGTTACATGGGCAATAGCGATTTACATATGATTGACTTACATATCTTCCCTGGGTAACAGCAGATTTAATTAATTGCATTCGCAGTTGTGTATAAGATCTACGAATACAACAACTTGGGAGCTAATCCAAGTACTGTTCAAAAACATGTACCATTTTAATTTGATGAAAAATGGGTGCAGCTTTCCAGACAGCCAGGGCAGCAATATCCTCTTGCATCCCAGTATCTTTCACCCTAGATTTTATTATATTTTTCTTACTTCCCCCATCCTTAGTAAGCAAAAACTCCACGGACAAGCCAAGACCTCTATGTTGTTGCATGATCTTGCTCACCCATGGATACAAGAGGCATTGCTTTTGCTCCAGTTCTTCTTGTAGGCAGAGAGCAGTTAGACATGATGCCTCCCGCATACACAATTT
>QEPC01001673.1:1964636-1976084 GCA_003113815.1 Sphenodon punctatus | reverse complement strand
CAGCAGGCAGGTCCATGTTGCAAGGATAAGGGTAAACCGATCGTAGGTATAGGAATAGTGGCTCAGCAGGATAAGGAGTCAGACAGAGCAGAGCGAAAGAGGTGAGTTTTAAGGAGAGAAGCAAAGCAGCAAAGCCGGCAGATCTAGACAATGGAAAATTCTCCATGTCCCAAAGCTGCGAGATCTCAAACCCGCCTCCCAGTCTCTCTCAAACTGCTCCCTCCAGCTGCCAGTATGGGAGAAATGGTTTTAATTGCAGTGAAGTTAATTAAGATTAGTCAGGACGTAGGTGAGTTTGGGAAGATTTTGGCTTAGCATATAGAAAATTTGTTTCAGGAAAATAAAATCTCTGCTGAAACCTCTTGTAGCAAAATAAAATAATGACATTAGGAGGATTGTGTAAAGTGTATGAATTTTTAATATTACAAATCAGGCACAAAGGTCAAGTTTTCTCCAGCTCCAAATATTCCCAGCACAGGGAGGCAAGGTTGGAGCATAACATAGTTATGATTCCATGATTTCAATGGAACGGTGAAATACTGCTTTCCATTTTCTATTCATGACAGGTTCCTCTTCTGGAACAGTGTGGTGCTTCCCCACCATATGGCACAGATGCTGCTATTACGCTGAAGAGGCAGCTCCTGGAGTAACAGTTTCCACAGACGGACATTTTCTCACCATTACATAACCCATGTATTTAACAGCCACTAAACTATCATTTAAAATTGGCTTCTGCAGAGCATCTATGTTGCTTTAAAGTCATTTCTTTTTTGCCAGCCATCATAAGGTTGGGATATGTGACTTCATTTTGTTCTGAGTATAAAAGCTCTGCTTGAGAATAAAGTGTGCGGATGACTGATGGGGTTTCTCTATTTAAAAACAGACCCTCCGATTGGTCTTCCTAAGCCAAAACTGTGGAACAGACAAACTGTATTGCATTTGCTTCTGATTCTAAGGACACTGGGGAAGATGCATTCAGTAAAAATCTCCCCCTATTGAAGCACTCAGAAATCTCAGGTTTCAGGATGAAATGAGACTGGCATAAAAATCATGAATTTACTTGACATAAGTTTTGGGTATTTTTATTTGCACTTTGGCGTCTGTGCCTTTCACGGTGTGTGTTTGACATTTTTAATCCTCTGTCAGGCTATAAAATCTGCCACTCATGTCATCACTTGATTCCCGTAGCAAAGGCTTAAGGAAAGAAACAATTATTTTAAGACTTGTGATAAAATCATGAAAGCTGGTAGCACTGGACGTTTATGCCAAAAGGGTATATAAGCAGCAGAAAGAGGAATATGGAGTTTATAAGGCACATATCACAAAAGGGGGAGGGGGGGCAGAGAAATGGAATATAAAACTCATCGTTATTTGTTTGACTGAGTTAGGAAACAATTATGAAATCTCCACATGTCTGCTTGCTGTCTCAGGAAGCTTCATTTCTACATTCAATGGAGTTTGAAAGTGCCAGGTTGAAAATGCTTGACATTTGAGAGAGTTGATTGGCAGGATTTCTCAAACCATTCATTTACACATGAATCACGACTTCAAATATTATGGAACAATATGCAACCCCCCCCCCCCATAATTAATAGAGGATGCCTTGAAATCCTATTGATTAAATGTCAACAGGGAGGGCACCATTCTGATGAATACAAACTGTAGGGGTACGGATGAGTAGACAATAAGTGATGGAGGGTGCAGGATTGCACTGGAAGCGGGATACTAAACCAAGTGGTGCTGTGTGCCATTCCTTTCAGCCGGTGCTTTCCACTCACATCTGCCCTCCCTTCTCCGTGTCTTTCTTAACTGTTTGTAAATCAGGGATTTCAGGTACCCTTTGAATGCTGTGGCCTTATCTTGTTATCTTAACTGAAACCAATGTGAACCTTGTGTTGACTTGGGCAGCAGGAAGACCAGGCCCAAAGAGTTAATCAGCTGCTTTGCTTGATACACAGGTAAGGTTGACCCTGGGACTCCCATAGGCCAAAATGGGAATCTCGGGTTCAAACTGCCAGAAGTGGCAGCCGTAAGCACACAAGGTCCCACTGGCCTCAGCGAGACTATTCAAGTGCATTTAAGTGTTTGCATAAATGTTTGCAGGATTGGGGTGCTGGTTTTAGAAGGCCTGTGACCAGACCCAAACTTAATGAGTCCCAGCTGGTCCTGTCAGGCCCAGGCTAGGTAGGGCACACTCTCTGCCCAGTCTCCTTGTGCTCGAGCTGGGCTAGGCTCTCTAGCTGCAGGAGGCGATGATGCCCTGTAATGTCCCCTACTTTTGAAACTCTGACCAGGCTCGGATAGGCTAGTGGGTCTCAATGGGCTTGGATCAGGCCCAATGCAGTGAGGCTTGGGCTCACATTTCTGGCCTGAGCAGTACTCTACTTGGTTTTAACCAAGCCAAGTACGTGCACTTGAGACCTCGCATCTTCATGAATGTTAGACCCCTTGTCTCTCCCTCTGTTCCCCTTCCTATGTCTCTCCCCCAGCTCCTGTCTCTCAGATTGTAAGCCCTAGGGGCAGGGACCGTGTCTATTTTATTACTTTGTAAAGTGCCAGGTACACTGCTGGCGCTATATAAATGTTTTTTAATAATAATAATAATAATAATAATAATAATTTTGTGTAAAATGAAGCATCCTAGGGCAAGGCAGCAAACCAGCCACAAACTCTTCTAAAAAACTTCAAGAACTGCGGGTAAGACATTCTGTTGACCAAAGATTTTCCTCATTAAATGTTCTTGCTGAACTCAGGTCTTGGTGTAGCTTAAAGCCTTTGTTTAGGGTTATTTATTTTACACTACATCTGTGTGTGTGGGATGGGGGCTGGGGAAATGATTTATGAAGAATTCCTGTAAACTGTAGGGCAATAACTTTGATCCCCTTGTGAAAAAGGAACGGAGAACTTCTCAGCAAAATGAATCTGGCTCAGGTAATGTACAAATATCCTTGAATATTAGATTAACTACAGAGATGGACTCAATCCATAAAATTCAAACCCCAAGATTGGAAGCACTTAGATCTGGAGTTTGTTTCATCCTGTTGTAAAGACAAAGACCCTAACCTGGATCTGAAGCTGAATTTGGAAATCTTGCTCTAGGTTTTGGGGTGTTTGTTCCAATTCCAGAGAAGGGTGAGAAACACTCTGGAAAACATCAGTACTTGGCAAGGGGTCAGGACTGGCTGGCAGAGCTTTTCTTGGGAGACAGCCAAGTAGAAGCAGTCAGAAGAGCAAGTGTTTGTTTGTCCACATACTGTGGGAGATTAGACAGAAGAGTACGTATTTTTGATGAGCAGAAATGAAACAAAATGAGGAACAATCATGGGTTATCCATCCAGAGGTAAACAAGAGAATTATCCTGGAGCAAAAAATGACCTGATAAAAACAAAAGGAGACTAAAGCCTTTGCCGTTCCAAAGACTTACATGTACAGAAGGCAGAGATTATTATTCAGCGGTAAAGAGCAAATGTTAGTCACTCCGTGCTTCTCGAAAGCCAGGTTTCCAAGACATTTCCTGTGTCACGAGGAACGGAAGGAAGACTGAGTCAGTGCCCACCTACTTTCTTTCTTTTTAAAAACTGAGCCAAGACTTCACAAGCAGCTTTGGAGCATATGGGCGTCAGTACGTGCACCCTCCAAACAGAAACACGAGCTTTCTTAGACACGGTTCCTTCCTTATGTTCTACGCTTGTATTTATAGCACTCCCACGGAACAACCTAGGAAACAGGGCAGACACTGAAGCTCATTCCCTTCCGACAAGAGCGCTCAATTTCAAACAGACATACTCAAAAGCTACCATGCTGTTCCTCACGCTACTACCCTACAAATATTTCCAAATTCAGGGCCACGTTGACAGTTGTGTAGCCCATTCAAGACAGTTACTTTTAGCCACAATCCTTCACCGGTGTCATGTGAAGGAACACCTTCCTAGTAGTGACACCACACGGTGCCTGGGCATCCCAAAACCACAAGCAGATGCAGAGAAGAGGAACAGTCCATTGGTCAGCTTGGTGTGTGAGTTCCATGTTCCACCACAGACTTTCTGCTCTCCGATTCTTTGGGGAATCCTCCCCCAAGCAGCTTGTAGCTCCTCTCTGCTTCAGTAGCTTGATCCCATAAGAGAAGTGACTGAGGGGCAAATTGTGGGGGCTGGGTCCCTCAGCTACCTTCTTCAAAATTGCAAGGGGTCACTTGCTGCCAGGTGAGGCCTAGTGGCAGGTGACTACGGGACTGGATTCAGCTTTCTCCTCCCAGTCCTGAAGAGAGTGGCTGAGGGACCCAGTTACCACAACGTAGCCCCCTAGATGCAAGAGGCAACTACTCCTTCTGCCTCCAGCCTAAGAACAGTCTAGATCTTCCGCACTGTAATACATTCCTTTAGGTGGACTCTGTTCTGATTTTGGCAAGAACCAGCACCTGTCCCAGAAGGTGCTAACACAGAGCAAGCAGTTCCTGCCTTCAGGAGAACTCCAGGAGTGTAACTGACTGCCTCTTGACAGAGAATCACAAGAAGAAGAGAGGCTCCTCCTCCCTCACACCTGAGCATTCACTCACGGACCTGCTACAGCCTGGTGCTTGCTTAGCAAGCGTCTGTAGCACATAAACCAGGGCAGAACCCGACGACTACTCCTTACCTAGCTACAAATGGACTGTGAAGAATTTGTTTTGTAATTACTGTCACAGCACATGCTACAGAATGCCCAAATATTTCTAAGACAGCTCCTCTTAAAGTACAACCCCACCCCTATCCCAGAGTCCATCATGTCAGCATTGCAAAAAACGCTTCCCTTTGGAAACAGAAGCAGTTCTTCATTATATACAACGTTACAAAAGAGATTACATCAGCCATTTCAGTATAAGAATATATTATTTAGAAGACAAGTTTAAAAAATAAAAATCTGTACACCATCAAAGATTCCTTATTTGTATCCATGAGGATAATAATAGTCCTTAGAAAAAGATGTGCCTGTGGTGGCCTCAGCTTCTCAGTGTCACTGCTTGCCACTGCCATAATGCTTAGCTGCTCCCCTCCACAACCGGAATTCAACACACCTCAGAGTTCCTTCATGTCTGTGCTGGGAATCGAAGAAAGACACATGCCAAGGTTAGCCTTCAGTGGCAGGTACATTGCTGGCAACAGATAAATGCATAATAACAATTAATAATAACTAGAATTTTGATAAGGGGTGACATCCCCCCCCCAAGCTTTCATGTTCACTGCCCTTCCTCCCAAGTGTAGGCAGCACGTCAGGTTATGTTGTAAGCCGTCCCGAGATGCCATGGGCATGAGGGAGCGGCTAAGAAATATAAATAAATAAATAAATAAGGGCTATTTCCCTTTCCTGATGCTGGGTCAGATCCTTGCTCCACTGAGAGTGGGGGAGGAGCAGTAGCAAGGTGTGGGAGCTGGAGGGGAACCACAGAGCCAGAGTCCTCCTCTCTGCTCCCCTCCCCAATCGTGCAATCACTGTTCCTGCAGCTCTCCCTCTCCTTGTGCTGCGCCTTTTGTCTGATCAGGGCGTTCCCACTGGGAAGGCGGCAGCGTCCTGAGGGGAGTGGAGAGGAGAGTGGTTGTGCATCACTGCCTTCTGCCTGACTGGGGATGAGATTCCTAGGCAGGCAGAAAGCAGCCCAGCAAATGGGAATAAGGGGAGCCCAAGCTTGCTCTGCCAGAGATTGGACCCTGGGGAGTGTCCATATATCACCAATAGCAAATAGCCGGTGTCCAAACCACCCGTAGTGAACAGTTAAAATGGGCAGAAGATGCAAATTTGTGCACAAAGTGATCCATGACCTCGGACTGCTGGAAGCCAGGCGTGAAAGGCAGGGCACGGATCTCTCCTTAGTCTCCCTGTGGCTTCCTTTGAAGTATTCAGTACTACCGGCCACTCTTGGTAATGGATGCTGGCTAAATGGATGATTGGATGGACCCAGCATGGAAGTGCTTAGCTCCTTATATTAGCTGGTTGTCTTCATGGCTTAGGAGCATCAAATGGAATGACACTGTTTTGCTTCTCTGCAAACAGTTTTTTTTAGTAAGGGTGGACACCAAACCTTTATAATGGGTTTTTTCCCCCTCTGTGTTTTTTGTGCTAAATTATTTGCTAGCATAAAGGGACCAAAACGAACAAAACAATGCAAACCAATGGGGGTGAGGAGTCCATGGTCACCGTGTGGCTCTGCCACGGAGCACCCACACACGTGGACTGCGTGGGGGGTGAATCAAATGGCCAGCTCCCAGCATGGCTACTGCAGCCAGGGAAGCAGCCGCTCCATTTCCTGGTAGTGCTGAGAGGGGGTGCTCTGTGGCTTGTGTATCCAGCTGCTCCATCTTCGGACAAGTGCTTGAATCTGTAGCTCTTGGGCAGTCATGCGGGGGTAGCATCTCATCTGAAAACACCCATTGGCTTGCACTTTCTTATGTCCATGAGGACGTTGAACTGCTGTTTCTAATTTGAAAATATTCTTTACAGAAACAAACTGGCCTTTTATTTACCTCCGAGCATGTTTCTTTTCACTTCTCTTTTCTTTCAGTTGCCAAGCTTTCACTCTTCTTTTTCTGCAGCTAGAGTAGAGAGCGAAGCAGAATAAATACCACTGGCTTCTCAAAGGGCATGTCTGGTCAGTGGTCATTGATCCCTAAACATGGGATCAGCTGATTTATTATATTTATTCCTGTAGTGTTTTAAGGAGCCCTGAGGACCAAGCATTTTGCTAGGCACGGCAGACTACCAATCTGTAATACAACTATGGGTGGATTTCCAAGGCAATAATAGGCACTAATTTGGCTCATCTCAAGTCTTGGTTAATCTAGACAGTTATGTTGTATTTGTATGAATACAGGTTTGTTTCTGCTTCTTTTTTGCTGTCTGAATTTGCTTCTGAGATCATTAGCTACCTACTGTTGTACGATGGCATTTCTCCGTTTACACAGCTCTCATTTTGCCACTCCTACTCGGTGGATATACTGTAATTAAGGTGCTCTCGGTTTCCATAGAAACTCGGCGTTTGACAGTTCAGGCGTAAAAATTCACCTCCGTTTGAATCTAGACAAAGTCTCGACATGCTCTCACTATGTTCTTTCATTTATTTTTGTTTTCTTCTAGGGAACAGAAGTTTGGGAATTCCCATAAGGTTTCCTTCTGGTTTATAAAATTCAGTCTGCAAGGCCTATGCATTAGGAGGATTATGGGTTAGGAGACCAGGACTGATAAATGAATCTCCACCTCCCATGTTGGTGCATAGCAGGACTTTTGACACAGTTACAGAAAATAAATTGATAAAAAACGTATCATGTTTAATCAGAAAAAATATCACCCAAAATAATGATTCTGAAAATGTTTTTTGATTTTCAAAAATAGTTGTTAAATTATTTGCACAAAGTATTTACCATTTTTACACTTTGATTAGAATAGAAAACAATCTAGGTAAATTAGAGACCTGGACTGGAAGAAACAAAGTGGAATTAAAAGATAAATGCAAATTCTTCCACATAGGAATGAAAAACCAGGTACACAAGTATAAAAATGAGGGGACAGCTGGCTAGGCAGTAGTGCTGTAGAGAAGAGGGGGTGAGAGTGGATTACAAACTGAACACAAGTCAACAACGTGCCACTGTTTGGAAAAAAGGCAAATGACATTTTCGGCTGCATTAGCTGAGAGCCAACTTATCCAAGACATGGGAAGTAATGGTGTTGTTTGGCACTGGTGAGAGACCACCTTGCCTGGAGGGCTGTGTTCAGTTTAGGGTGCTGCACTTCAGGAAGGAAGTCAATAAACCAGAGAGGGTTTTTATTGCCATGAAAATGATAAAGGGTCTGCAATGCAAGTCCTAGACAAAAGGTGTGTGTGTGTGTGGGGGGGGGGGGGACCCAATAGCAATTTACAAATATTTAAAATATTTAAAAGATTGCCATAAAAAAGTCAGAGGGCAATTGTTCTCTACTGCCACAGAAGACAGGACATGAGGGAATGAGACAAAATTCCAGCAAGGTAGATTTTGGTTAAATGTTAGGAAGAAAAAAACATACTGTAAGAACAGCTGAGTATCGGGGACAGGTTGCTTGGAGGAGTTATGGAATCTCCTTCCTTGAATGTTTTAAAAAAAACATCTGGACAAGCATGTGCCAGTGATGCTGTAGACAGAGGGCATCCTGCCTTGGAGCAGGGGCTATATTAGGTGACCCTTGAAGTCTTTTCCAACCCAGTGATCCTAAATTCAAGGGATAAGATCTTGACTTGAGAAAAATCTGATGGTAATGCTCTTTGACTTGAGCAGGACCAGGGTTTCAGTCATGGAATCTTTTTATTTCTGCTTCACAGCAGAGCCCCTATAGGCAGAGAAAGCTCTAATAGGTCTTAGGCCTGATTTAAACACAGGTTTCGTACCAGGAGAACTCTCTTAGTACGGGTATTGTTTCACTGATGCAAACAGTCCTTGTGCAATCACAGTTCTACTGAACCACAGGGTGATTTCAGACGTTACGGGGCCCATTGGTCCCGTACCGAAATCACCCCATTCATTCCCCGCCGGGGTCACCCCGTCACGCCGTAACAGACGTGCCGGGGGGATCCCGGTGGGGAATCTGGGAGGGGGCGGGGCCGTGCGGCGCAACGTGGTCGCATGGCCCCGCCCCCTCCACGCTCCCGCCGCCCGCCCTCCGGGGAGACGGGCGGGCAGCGGGGCCAATGTGGCCGCCGCGTCGGGCCGGATTCACCACGGCCCGGGATCCCGCCGGGGATCCCGGGCCGTGGCGCCCGGCCAGACGTTACTTTTTTTTGGTCCCCGCTGGGGATCTCTTTGACCACGCTTCCTGGGACATTCCCCCCGCTAGCCCGGGAAGCGTGGTTCAAATTGACCCCATGTGCAGATTGACCGTGGCGAACATCTGGCGGCCGCCAAACAGACGTTTGAGACACATTGGGTGATTTCAGACGTAACGGGGCCCGTTGGCCCCGTACCGAAATCACCCTAGTCATTCCCCGCTGGGGTCACCCCGTCACGCTGCAACAGATGTGCCGGGGGGATCCTGGCGGGGAATCTGGGAGGGGGCGGGGCCGTGTGGCGCAACGTGCAGCCGCACGGCCCCGCCCCCTCCACGCTTCCGCTGCCCTCCCTCCGGGGAGACGGGCGGGCAGTGGGGCCAATGAGGCTGCCGCGTCGGGCCGGATTCGCCACGGCCCGGGGTCCCGCCGGTGATCCCGGGCTGTGGCGCCCGACCAGATGAGACGCCGGGGTTCACCCCGGCATGGGATTGCATTCGACACGCGGCGGCCTCCGGTCCCCCCGCTTCGGCTGCTCACGTGTCGAATGCAATCCCCAGCCGTGGTAACATCTGGGGGGGAAACATCCGTTTCCTCCAACAGACGTGACGCTATCACAGCCACCATGCGGAATTGAGCGTGGTTCACTGTGATATCGTCACGTCTGAAATCACCCATTGACCACAGGTGGGTATTCACCGTGGTTCACTGTGATCTTGTAACGTCTGAAAATACCCACAGTCCATCAGAAGAGGTCAAGTTTACACAGGAACAACCTTAACAGTAGAAAGGAGTTTGTCAGGAGAGCCACAACCACACTAGGCTGTCATACTTGTCAAAGACTGGTAGTTCTGTTGGTGTAAGACTTGTGTGTAGGAACTGACAGACTAGATAAATGCACCTATTTAACCTGGGCCATATAATAAATTAGCGTGGCTACTTGTATTACACAGAACAATGCTGCATGTGCATTTGTGTGAACAGACAAGCGCAAGAGAGGGACCAAGGAATTAATTCCTGGGGGCATCTTGTCCTATTTCTGCACATTCTTTTTTTATCCCTGTACTTCTATACACACAGAATCTTTTGATGCCATTAGTTCTATGGCTGGGTATCATGACTGTTTTGTATGATTATTACTGCTCCTATGTATATCATGCTGGAAGTGTATTGATTGCATTCTGTGAAGAAAAGGTGCTATCCTGAAGGGTCTCAGACAAATATCAAGAAAATGTCAGGGAGCTTCATTTGAATGTCTAACGCCCTCAAGGCCTTTTATTACCTCTTTCATACCATCATCTATTTGTTTCAGTTCCTCATAACGGTCCCTGGATTCCCACAGAGGCTGAAGCATCACTTCTTCTACTTCTGGAAAAAGCTAAGAGAAAAATTTGAACTTAAAAAAAGTTAAGCTAATATTTCCATTTAAATAATAAAAAAAATTGAGAGAGAAGAGGTTTGACTATTGTACACAGATATATAGCTGGCCTGGCTAAATTATTAGTGAAATAAAAACTAAAATTTTCTAAACTCCCTCTTGTATCTTAGGCCGTCATCCACAGAGCGCTCAGGCTGCTTTTATACGAGGCACTGAAAAGCGCCTCCTGAGTCCCGCGTTGAGAGAAAAGCCACACGGGGAGTGTTTACACGCTCCCTGAAGTGACGTGCTCCTTGTTGCCGCCGCCGCCAATGGGGAGCATGTCACTTCCAGCAGCGCGGGGAGCATGTAAACACTCCCCCGCGTGGCTTTTCTTTCAACGCTTTTCAGTGCCTCGTATAAAAGTGGCCTTATTCTCATCCACAGAGATGATGTGCCCCCCACCCACGGGCACTTATTCACAGCCCCAGAATGTTACTAACTTACCTTTGTGACTGTTTCAAACATTGGGATAAGAACAAACTTAAGGAAGCCAATCTGTGCTGTTGGTTTGGTCACTTTATCTCGGTCCATGAAAGGTGCCACTGGGAGCCCCTCGGACTTTTCTCGGTCACTCTGGGACAGATTCAATAGGGAATAAAAATGACTATTAAAGAGCTAGATAGTGAGGATTCACAAAGGACAAATAATTTTCAGGCCATCAACAAGATCATTGACAATCAATAAATACATTTTTGTGGTGATAACAGCATATCGAAGGGGCAGGGTGTGCCTCATCCAAATTTACACTCCGCCTCTGTTCCCTTGATAATCTCCTCCCCCCCGCCCCCATCATAGAATTGTAAGGAAGGAAGGGATCTCAATGGTCATCTAGTGCAACTCCTCCTCCAAAGCAGGATACCCTCTACCTACAGCAACACAGAGGCATGTCCAGCGACTTTGTATTAGCAGTACTTGTGTCAGATGCTGAGAAAGAAAGAGCACAGTAATAGCACTTAAAACATCATTTTATTTAAAAACTAAAATAAAACCAGCAATCCAGGAACAATGAAGTGAAAGTGCCTCTAATGCATTGCTATATGTGTTTGTGCTTGCTGAGTCTTAGGCCCTTTTCAAATGGGCCGTGGTGGGTGGGGGGATGGGTGTGCGCCTGTTCCCATGGGTGCACACCTATCTCCATGTATGGATCAGCCAGCATTGGAGCCCATTGCTCCATGTGTGGGTGATGGGTGGAGGTGAGTGGAGATGAGTGGAGCACGGGAGCACGCACGCCCCCCCACCCACTTCAGATGGGCGTTTGGATGCA
>QEPC01001673.1:1929849-1956550 GCA_003113815.1 Sphenodon punctatus | reverse complement strand
TCGCCCTCCATAACATTGCTCGGATCCGCCCCTTTCTCTCTACCTCCTCGGCCAAAACCCTTGTTCATGCCATGGTTATCTCTCGCCTCGATTACTGCAACCTCCTCCTTGCTGGCCTCCCTTGCTCTCACCTGTCCCCCTTTATCGCAATCCAAAGCTCCGCTGCCAAGGTCATTCACTCTGCCCGTCACTTCGACCATGTGCAGCCTCTCCTCTTCTCTCTTCACTGGCTCCCACTTCCTGAACATATCCTGTTTAAACTCCTGGTTTTCACGTTCAAATCGCTACACGACCAAGCTCCCCCTTACCTCTCGGACCTAATCTCCCTACGTGCTCCTGCACGCGCTCTCCGATCTTCCTCTGTCCCCTCCCTCATTCTTCCTCGTTTCTCCTGCTCACCTAATCGCCTTCGACCCTTCTCCCTTGCCACCCCCCATGCTTGGAATGCCCTCCCTGCCCACATCCGCCTTGCCCCCTCCCTCCGCTCCTTCAAATCCCTCCTCAAAACCCACCTGTTCCTTGCTGCCTTTCCCAATCCCTGCTAGACGTTCCCATATACCCACTGTCTGCCCGCCTCTGCAGACTGCTGCAACCTGACTGTAACCAAGCCAAGCACACGCACCTGAGTCTTTGCACCTGCTGGAATGTTTGTCTGTCTTCTCCCCTGTCTTTCCCACTGTCCTCTCTCCCTGTCTCCCCCTCCTTGTCTTTTAGATTGTAAGCCAAAGGCAGGGACCGCGTCTATTTTTATGTTCTGTACAGCACCAGGTCACATGACTGGCGCTATATAAATGATTATAATAATAATAATAATAATGGCGACCGCCAGCGTGACCCTGGAGGATAATACCTTTGCCCTTTTGTCTGAGATCTTTTCGGACTGCATCTCCTGATGGTCCTGGCCACGTAGGAAGACAATATGTTGATCTGCAAGGAGGCAGCGGCCGAGTTCAAGACTCTCCGAAGCACCCCATCTACTCCTCTGCCTGTGGGGTCTTTTGGGTAGCAATCCTCCTCCATGGGAAAAAACGTCTGCCTTGCTAGGGAGGCAGCCGCGGCGTCCACCTTAGGGTTCTTAAATAGCTCCCCTTTTTTGTGCGAGAAACTGTAAAGGGTCTCTTGCATCTTGTTCATTTTAACCCCTTTACCCAGATGTTTCCATTCCAAGAGGACTAATTTCTCGAACGCTCTGTCCAGAGGTAGGCCCTTGTCCCTGCCCTGGACTGAGGGGATCAGGTCCCTATCATCCTCTTCCGACTCAGAGGACTGATTCCTAGGGGGTCTCTTGCTGAGCTGCAGGGTTTTAACAACCTGACCTAGAAACTCCTCCCTATACTGCAGGGGGAATTTTCTCTCTGGTTTGTTGGAAGGGAGAGGCTGCTGCCATTCTCCTTCCTCCAGATCCGAATTGGACTACCCAGAATCTGTCTCCGCATCCGAGATCAGGCTGAGGGATGGGGCCTTCCCAGGCCGCCCTCTGTTCTCCTCAGAGGATTCTGCCATGGCAGAGGCCTGAGGGGAATCCAGAAGGCTGGAAACTGCGCCCCCTGCTGGCCTCTGCAATTTTCCCGCCTTTTTTGCCTGCACTTTTTCCTCCGAGGACCCCCTCCTGCCTCGCTTCCTCTCCCCCCACCCCCAGTCCTCTCTAAGGAGGTTAATCGAGTCCAGGATCCTACCCATGGTGGCATTAATGGCCAGCAGGGGGTCCGGGACTGCCGTTGCTTCTGAGGGGGGTAGCAAGGTCGCCTGGCTGGACTCTCCCTGCGTGGAAGCCTGCTGGAGGGGAAAACACAGAAGGCACGCTTTTACAAGGCAGGCCTGTAACGAGAGGGGGGGGGTTTCCTCGGGAGCGTGCTGTTCCCAAACCTCCTAAGCAACCACGGAGCGGCCCTACCTCCGTCCTGGTGCCGGAATCCATGTCTTCTGCTCCCTCTCCCGACGCAGCAGCGTGGGTGAGCGGAGCGCCGGCTCTTTTCCTCCGGGGAGGGCGGTTCTGAACTGTCTCTCTGCCATGGCAGGAGACTGTTCTGGGCGGGGGAACACGGCCGCAGTGCGGGACTCAAGCGCCTCTGTCTCCCTGCTCCCGACCTGCTGCAGGGGAGCTGGCCTGGGCCCTGCCGCCGGTTCCCTGAACGCGGTGCTGCACAGGGCCCCGCCTGTGCTAGCGGACTCCTCACAGCTCCCGATCCGGAGAGTTCAAACCTGCGTCCTGCCGGTCCAAGGCAGAAGATTGAACTGGAGTGCTAAAGAGGGGAGTAGCTCTATAGAACATGCACAATGAATTAGGATTCTTCTGCCTCCTGTCGGTTGTGGGAGGAGCTACTCTCCGGAGGACTGTCTGCAGCAGGGGGAGAAAGCGGGTTTCCTGGCTCTGATGTACTGGGGAAAAAAATTGCTATTCAATTTTGTATCCTTAGTAAATTATTGCTCAGATTCCCTCTTGACCTGTCATATAATGGGTTTTACACTTTCGCTGCCAATGTCTATGCTCACTCCTATTATTTGGGCAACTAAGATACTAGTTTTCAATAGTCTCCATGCCTCTTGCAGGCCTTTGACTTGATGGCTTCCCCCTTTAGTTTTTCCTTAACTAACTTCCTCATCTTTGCATAGTTCCCTTTCTTGAAGTTAATCTCTCTCCTAACAGCATGTTGAATCTAAGTATATGGTGATCATTATTAACAAGTGGTTTTGCCACCATTACTCCTTCCACTAGACCCTCTGCTCTGGTAAGGGCAAGATCTAAAATAGCTTCTTCTCTTGTGGGCTCCAAGACAAGCTGTTCCAGGAAGCAGTCATTTATGGTGTCTAGGAACTTGGTTTCTGCAAGACATCCTGATGAGACATTTTCCCAGTCAATGTGGCGGTAGTTAAAATCCTCCATTATTATTGCACTGTCTACTTTTGTAGCCTCCCTAATCTCCCTTAGCATTTCACAATCACTATCCGCATTCTGGTCAGAGGGGAGGACCCCAGTAGGAAGCAATAGGTATAGCACCATGAATTGACTTTTCAAGTCTAAACAAGTTGAGAGTGTCCTTTTGAAATAATCAAAGTGTTTTCTTTTGTGAAGGAAATTTCCATCCTTGCAGACATGGTCAAGAACACTGCCGAGCCTCCTTGCGGATATAATTTAAACTTGACCTATTTACCATTGCACATTTAATTGACTTCCTCGCCTGCCCTTTTGACTTCAAAACTGTTTCCATGCTGAACGAACTCACGAAGCAGCCCTATTAGCAAGAACAAGCTACAATCCAATGGCATTAGCATTTCTAGGCTGTTATTGTCTTTTATGTTACAAATTACAGTCAATTACAGTCACTTTCATGCTGCATATATTCAGATAATGACACACTTCTGTAACCTTACAGAAAGGACTTCTTTTCATCCTTGTAAATCCAGGATGACAGATTATGCTATTCGATAGCCTTCAGCTAGAGAGTTAAAGAGGAATAATTATTACAGGATATCTGAAGCTCCGTCTCTCATTCTTACCTGCATAAAATACTCTTCTAATAAGCAGTCTACCCATGGCTCTGCTACTTCCATTGGGCGGACTTCATTGGAGATATCACAACACTTTATCAGTATCATCTTCAGCTGAAAGCAGAAAAATACAGTTACACTCTGAGTGGGGGAAAATCGGCTTCTTTGTCCAGTCCTCAGCCAAGCTTCGTTCATTTTAGAAAAAGTGCTCAGTGACAAAATGGAGAATGCAACTTTATTTCAACTAACTGCACACTGAAAAAGCAAATTGAAAACAAAATCTCCTTACACAGGTCCCATGTTCCTCATTTGAATAATCAAAATTATCCATTTTTTCCTTGAAAGACTCCAGTATTTCTGCATGTCTCGCCATGTCTGTTGCCAAGATTAGTGTAATTATCCCCTAGACAAAAATAAATGTGATATACGTGAATTTAACATTGTGTACAACATTGTGTCATTCTTTTCCCTATAAAGCAACAGACATCACCATAATCCTGAACTCACTGAAGTCAATGACAAAACTCCCACTGACTTTGATGGATGAGGACTACATTCAGAATCTTAGAGGCCTGCAACCCAACCCAACCGAAATGGATTTAACTGGTTACCTTGACCTCGGCACTAAAGCTGCAGGAAGGGCTGCCCAGTGTGGAGTGCTATGACATAGGGGGCAAGACCACATCTGAAAAAGGTGTGAGGAATGCAGTAGCCCTGCCTCCTTTCTAACGTATCTCTGCTCCTTTTGTCATAGCCGGGGCCACCTGGGAAAATTGGGCTGGGGCTTGCAAAAGCCTGGCTGAATTAGGCTTGGGCCAGGCTCAATGCCACTGAATGTGGGTCAGGATTAGAACCAAATTTCTGGCCCCTCATATCTTATAGCAAACAGGAAATACAAAGGGAAAAAAAAACCCTTATAAGCAGACATGCCACATTTGTACCATTAATAGAAGAAGAAGAGTTGTATTAGTGGCAGCTTAACAAAAAAGGATGTTCATGTAAAGAATTTCCAGAGACATAGGAATAAGTGGTCCCTATGCTACCAGCATGCATTTGATTTCACACTGGGGGAGATACTGTTTCTCTCTTTTTATTATTTTGTTTTATTTTTACATGACTAGAAGTGAAAGAAGGAAAAACACAACCAAAAAAATGAATTCTATATGTTCAGACCCAATGTGTTTTATCCCACAAAAATCAAGGGTGATTTTGCCATTGGCTCTAGTAAGCCCAGTATTTACCAGATGGCATATTTTTTAATTTCCCATTTATCTCAATTAGTAGTTGCACCTGAGAAACTGGGCCTATCCTGCTATGTGAACACAATCCTAGTTTGCTGCTATGGATATGACAGCAATATCATACAATTCAGCATTATGACTTCGTTGTCCCACCCAATGGAAAAAAAGACATGGGCTTATGGGTGGAAGACAGGTCTTTTAAATAATGAAGCTAAATGGAAGCTGTATGGGATTGTGATTATACAGTGAAATCCACATATGACAAACTTGGTTTACTAGAATTTCCTTGTAGTGGAACCGTCCCTCCCCCATTTTAAGACAATTAAAAGTGGTGCATTTTGCAAGGGATAATTCAATCTTTCCTACTCCAGTTTCCTGATTATCTCTAAGCTACTGCTATGAGAGCCATATTTAGAATTAAGAGTCTGATAAATGGCAGTGAACACATTTGCTTTCTACACTGCTTACGTGCCACAGCTTTACAATTCAAATCCAGCCCTCAGTCCTACATGGAAAGTGTCCTGTGGCAGGGCATAGCAGGATCACACACACCCATCCTATCAAATTATTTATTTGTTTGTTTATACGTCAATCCTGCCTATCTCCTAAGGCTCAGGGTGGGTTACAATTAGTCTTACATTGCCTCTAGAAAACGCTTGGGCTTTGACAAACCTCCTCCAGGGGATACAATAGAGGCCCATACAGAGTGCTCTAGTGAGTCCTCTAGATCCCGCCTCCTTACATCCCAGCATGTCCCACATTTGCACTTAGGTAGGCCCCTGCTTCAATCCCCACCCCACAGACCTAGGATGCTGTATCACTCTGATGACCCATGGGACCCTCCACTGGCTGTGGCAAGTGCTTCATCCCCAGTCTGACTTGTGGATTGCAAAAGCCAGCAGTCCGAAGGAAGAGGTTTCCCTCTCCCCGGCATACAGTACCAAGACCTTTCTTTAAGGTCTGTTTAAGCTGAAGTTCAGATAAGTTGAATTGTTTTAGATGGCCCACTAAATTTGGCCTAACCAGACTCGATTGTATTTATATTTTCTTTTTGTTGTCAATACGATGTTCCTCTTATAGTCAAGTTGTTGGCACATGAGCTGTTTAACCCAGTTATAATCCTATAGCCTAACCTTTTAAAGTGTGAGGGTCTATACAGAATAGTTTGGGTTTAAAAGTAATAATCTTCAGGCCGATAGCCAAGAACCATGTGGCAGGGAGCAGGAATACTGTTGTACCCATTCCCACAAATACCAGGGGATAGCAATGCAGAAAGCACGAAGGGGCACCCAGAGATGTTTTGCTCAGGGTGTGAAAACACCTCGCGCTTCCCCTGCTGCCTGCTAATTTCAGCAAGGGTCCCCTTGATCTAGTATTGTCAGAAAGGGTAAACAAACACCACCCTATTCTCGACACCATTCATGTTGTAAGTCCCTATCATATCCATCTCAGTTGTCTCTTCTCTAAGCTGCTGAGCCCTAACCCTCTCCTCATACAGAGCATGTCCCAAACTCATGATTGCTTCTGTACAAACTTTATTTTCTGAGCCATTTGTCTGTCATGGCCTTGTGGACAAGGACTCCTACCTGTCTTATCCGTTTGAAGTGTTCCTGTTCGATATTGGAGAAGATGTTGCATTCCGGCTGAGCAATGATCTGAAATGCTACAGCACAGTGATGGTTCTCCAGTGGGGAGATGTCATTGTAGCGCACTGCAAGCTCTGTTCGGGCATTAATCTGGTAGCTGAGGCGAAGACAAAAAAGGGAAATTGTACTTGGGCTAGGCTTATTTACATGAGTGTGATTAGACTCCAATTACTACTACATGTGAATATGAATGAGAAAATGGCCATGACTTCACACAGGCTCAAATATTCCCTCCCTTAATTTTCCACAACTTATGGAGAAGACAGGAAATAACTGAGGGAGTGTGGCAGGGAGCTGTAAGTACTTTCAGGATTATGTCCTAGGTTTGTTAGCACTCTGACCAACACACCTGCAGCCAGCAGTGACTCTAGGTTTTGCAGGACTCTAGGCAAATGCTGGAGCCGAAATCTGAGCATAGCTCAATCCATTCCTGCTTCCCTGCCTTCCATTTTGTATGAGAGGGGGAAGAGACTGAAAGGGGGGTTAAATTCACCTCCAAATAACAAGGTGGTAAATCCCTTCCCCTTTTTCTTCCTTCTCCGGAGCTGAGCCACAACAGCTAAGGCTCAATGAAAGGTCTTAAAAAGAGAAGGGCTATCTTATTTTAGTTCTATGCAGTCTGGAAGGAAAAGGGGAGAACAAAATCCTGCCCAAGAGTGAGTGGTGTGGGGAACATAGCATAGCAATGTGTGTCGGAGTCGGGGAGTCGGCATGGCATCACACTGATAGCTGTGTGTACATGATTTCTTTTTTAATATTTTCTTTAAGAGCAGCTGTGGGTCCCCTTTCACTGGGACCCATGGCCATAGCTTATGTCTAAAGCTGCTCCTGCCTGCAGCCTATTAAGAAGGAGGAAAGGCTGGGAGAGGGAAGCTGTGGGAGAACTGTGTGGGTGAGAAGCCTGAGGCAGGCAGCATCTTCACAAGCTTCATTTACGGGTGGGAATATGGTTTGAATTTAATCCATATCTGCTCGTAACGGGCTGTATATTCACCTGTATCAAACTGAAACAGTGGCAAACACGACTGTTGTGGTTCAGTTTTAAATCTATACATAATTAAAACAAAATAAAAACCACTGCAGATATGTAAAATGGCCACCAGACCATTCTGCACGTGTGACCTTTTCTGAAATGGCAGCGGGAGTGTTGTCACCATTTTGGAAAAGGGCAGCCGCTCTGCACATGTGTAGTGGCCATTTTGCACATGTGTAGACGAGCTGCCCTTTTCCAAAATGGTGGTGATGCTGCTGATGCCGTTTTTTAAAAGGGCATGCATGCGTAGAACAGTCTGGTGGTCATTTTGCACATGCGCAGTGATTTTTTGTATTTAAAAAAGTATTTTATCGTTTTTATTTGATTTAAATATGAATCCATAATATGAATTTATAGATATGAACCGCAACAGAATCGTATCCTTAATTTCTGTCAGAGGACCACCCCTAGCGTCATTCCAGGGTGAAGGGCTGGAACAACTCATAAGCAGGGTCAGTGGCCTAGCTAGGTTGGAATGGTGCCAGGTGCGGAAGCTAAATGGGCTCCCCCTGCCCTCCCCACAGTAGCAGGGAATGCAGCTGAACCAGGAAATGTAGGCCTCAATGCACCACATCCCCTGTCCCTATTATAGTTATGCCCTTGGGGAGGGAGGTGCTTAGACTGGGCTGCAGCTGCAGTTAAGACTGGCCGTTTTCACACACACACACACCCCGCACATGTGTGAGGACGGGTGGAGAGTGCCTGTGCGATTGCTATGGTGGGCGGGTGTGTGGTGGGTGCGTGCTCCCACGTTCCACCCATCTCCACCCACCGCACACCCATGGAGCAATTGGTCAGAATGGCGGTTGCTTTGTGGGTGGAGATGGGTGTACGCTTGTGGGAACGGCCACCCACCCGCCGCTGCCTCCTCCACCGATCCCCCCACCCATTGCTGCACGTGTGAAAATGGCCCATTAATATTTCTGTCAGAAGGTGGGACTTTATGTGGTCACTAATAAGAAAATCATTGGTGAAACACCCTAGTTTCTGTATCATGGAAGAAGCCAAAAGGTGAGTTGTGACAAACCTGTTCCTGCAGACACTCAGGCAGGCTGTGCTCACTAACAGGTAGCTATCTATGCAGAGACATTTAACAGACCTAGTGCTTATTCTGACCTGCACAATATTTATATTGTAAGCCTCAAACCACTCTTTGTGGCTTTAGGATTACAATATTCCTTGGTGAGGTAGCCCCATTTTATAGATGGGGAGCGGGTGAAATAGAGAGATTAAGCAGCTTTTAAAACCGCACTCCAACAGTTTGCGTTACGCTGAAATGTGCGCACTCGGTGCATTCACACCAACCCGGAAGTGCACATTGCTTTAAATCGCACGATGATGTCGCCGCAGCTGTGCAATTTAAACGCACATCTGAATGCGCCCTAAGTTTTTTGTTCACAGTCAATAGGAAAATCTTTGAGAGAAGTGGGAAATGAAATTAAAACACCAGACTCAGGCCAGAACCCACGAACCACTTACTCTGGAGTAGGTGGTTTGCGGATCGCGGCCTTGGAGTTTTGTGTCTTTCAAGAATACGTGGATTTTCTTTCTCCTCATGAGACGTTTAACAGACGTATCTGTTAGGAGGGATGCTTTCTAGCTGCCCAAATTTGTTAGAATTTTGCCCTGTGTTTTACTCTACATATCATTGCAATCCTGAAGCTGCAGAGTTGACATTTGGTATCAATCAGTGCTGTTGATTCAGGATAATGCTGTGTAGATCTGCGTATTTTCCATACAGGTGTTAAAGATAATAAAAGACAAAGACTAAAAGGGCACACATACGTGTTGTTATATCCTGGATGATCCAAATAATGACACACTGCAGCAGTCATTAGAATTAAGATGTCAACTTGCGAAAACTTCTCCTGTGGATAGGAGGGGGAGGGGGAAGAAGTAGAATCTTACAATTTTGCATTCACAAAGAGAAAAACAAAAACACATTGACACAAGAAAAATAAATAAGTTGGGTAAAACCATTCACTCCCTGCTTCTGGCACTCCAAGGCACCCACAGCATGAACTTGCTCCCTGTGACAATCTTGGCTAATAACTCAATTGTTCTCCCTCCATGACAGTGAGTTCTACAGGTCAATCCTGCTTTGTATGAAACAAACAAACAAACAAACTTCCTTTTTCTTGTTCTCATGCTGTCTATTACTTTCCATCAGGTGTCTCCTAATTTCTGTATTATGAGAAAGGGCAAATAATAATTCCTTATTATGTTTTCTCCATGTCGTCCATGATCATATATAGCAAGAAACATTTTTCCTCCCACAGTCCATTTTGAAAATCAGAACAAACTCCAGGGGCCAGACAGGAGTTGGGAGGCAGGGATGGCCTAAGATGGGGGACAGGCTCTATGACGCGGATCCATCCCTGACCCTCGAGTCCACGCCCTCGTCTCCTCTCCCTTCTCTCGAGTTCACTCTTTCAGTTCTTGAAAGTAGGGACTAGATCCAGGGGCCAGATCCAGATATTTGAAAGAGGCCAAATAAAAAAGTGTGGTTTGCTCACGGACTGGAGGCTCTCCACCCCTTCTGTATAACATTAAGACGTCATTATTCAATCGGCAAATTTACTGCAGGCAACAAAGTATAGCGTGCCCATCCATTGCAATAACAAATCAGCAGTTTGGCTTTTCATTATGAGGTAACAGAGGTAGGAAAGTAGAATTTTGCCTGTAACTTAAGAGTACGGGATATTTTAAGAGACAGAGAAGATGCTAAATCATTCCTGTATTTACAGCAAAGTATGGTTGGAAGAAGATAATCATACCCAAATTATCTTCCACACTGGCTAAACCTGCAAGGGTGGCAAGAAAAAATGATTCCCCAACATTTCAGAGAGACTTGAAAAGAGGAATTTTTCTGGAGTGGGAGCTTTCTCCATTCTCTGAGATTAAATATAGAGAGTCTGAAGCTCATACTGCTGCTGGGTCAGGCATGTTCCTACTATAATTATTGTCTGAACAGCTGGTCTTTTGAACACTGGTATCTTTCTCAAGTTGTTTCCTGACTCCTCTACTCGGAGGAACTTGTGTATATGTTATTGGCCTGGTTTTCAGAGACAGCAAAGCATCCTTCCATCCCAGTGAAGTCAATGGAAGTCACACATGTTCAGCATCCTAGAAAATTAGGCTAACAGCTTCAATGGGACCGCTCATGTGCTTAACGTTAAGCACATTTGCGTTGCTCATTTAAGGCCTAGAGAGAGACTAACTGAAAAAGACACTAAAATGACTGAATATTTTGTTAGGAAATTTTAAACATGACATTTTATACAATCCAGTTCCCGATTATAGTTAGACGTGGATGAACCATCCAGGGTAACATAAGAATCAGTCTGGAACTTTGCCCATTCTTGAACAACATCCAAACCAGGTTTCAGCTCAGTTCCTCTTCTCCATGCCCTACCATCCCCCCAATTATTCCACTTGCTTCCAGTGGCAGATACTCTTTGAGGAATCACAACAAATCTCCCTCCCACCTTTAAGTGGCAGAAAGTAGCTGATGGGTCCCATGGGACTTTCTGATGGGATCTGCTCATGCAGCTCTCCTCAAACTTCCAGGGAATCTAGAGTCTTCCTTATGCACACTTCCCAGAATGTGCATTGCAGAGCATGAAAGGGCAGGAAAGCAAAAAGGTTGAACTGGTTCACGGGCATCAGAAGCAGGTGGTACCACCTGAGTCACAGATATTAAGGAAGCCCCCAAATGCCCAGAGCCTAGAAGATCACTGCTTCTGATACATCCAGCAGATACACTAGTGGGTCTTGTGCCACCCAGCTGCTGCTTCTGGAGAAAGTGCGTGTCAACATGGCTTTATACTGAAGAAGGTACGGTATCATCAGGGAAGAGAAAAGGAAGATCAAGTATCCTTCCTCTGAAGAAGGCCTGCTAGGAAAGTGTGTAGCAGTGATCCTGAGAGGGAGAAGAACTGAGGGAATTGTGTCATCAGGTGAGAGAGAATAAGGGACTGTACAAGGTTGAAAAAGGTGAAGTTATGTTCCAGAGGTTTAGAGACATTTTGGTATCCTTACTTATAGATGCCTTTCAACTTCTGACACACCCTCACTGTTAATTATAATTAGGCTTGCTGATACATTATTTCTTTCAATAAAAGAATGAACACTTGGGTGACAGCAACATCATCCACTTGCAAACATGTAATCTTTTCTTTTGTAGCATGTGAAGACCCACCTGGAGATTACAGAGGGAGATCATGCTGTACATCATTTGCGTGACGCAGAAGCAGTGTCGAAAATTATGGAATGGGTTGTTTCTGTAATTGTCATGAATACACAGCTAGAGAACAAAGGGAGAAAAATGGTTCAGGAAAATAGAGCTGCTTCTCTTCTGTGAGACACTGCACATCCCCCACTGAGATAAGAAGGATCCCGAGAGGTTTTTTGCTTTTCCCACTTCACAACACAACCACTATCCTTCTGGCAGGCGAGGAGGAGGAGAGGGGAGCTGATCCGTGTATGAAGTTTGTCCACATCATCCAGTGTGGTCACTGAAAATTATTTGGGGGCTCTCCCTTTGGTCTTTGTAAGACATTATGCTAGCTGCACATTTCACATCAGAAACAGGCAGTTGTGCAGGAGGAGCAGAGACGGAGCAGGCTGTCTCTGCTCTGGGGCAGCCCTGCCAGCAGTGCTTCAGAACATCCCAAAGCGCTGCCCCTCCAAACCCACGGCACCAGCACGAGCTGGAGCTGTGGTCCGACTGCTCAGCAGATGGCTGTCACAGCACTGCTGTTGGCCAGGGGTTGCACTGGGCAACACCATACGGTTGTGGGCAGCAGCCTACAGCGTACTTGATGGTGTGGGGAAGGAGTAGAGGGGGGCGCCGCGCAGGTGGACGGTGGGCCGAGGCAGCTGCCAGGTGTGTTTAAAATGGACCCAGGTGGGGCAGGATGGGGGAGGATGTGGAGGTGCACCCCTAGAGCAGCTCTGGGGGTGGCCAGTCCCACATCCATCTGAAGACACCCAACGTCTTTGTTTCCTGCTATGTGTCCACCATGCACCTGCTCCGCATGGTGGGATCAAAATGCTTTTAGGTCCACTGTGCGGAGCAGGCATTTGCACATACCTGCTATTGTGTGTGGTAACAGAAGGTGAGGGGCAGGTCTTATCTAGGCCCCAGGAGCACTGGTGGCAGCAGATCCTTGGAAGCAGTGGCAGAGCCGAGCCTGATAGCAGCGCCCTGTCCTCCCTTCCCCGTCCCGCCCCCTCCCCCCTAATGTGCCAGCTATCAGACAGCAGCTGCAAGTTTGAATGGTTACCCAATAGCTGGTACGTCTGTCAAACGGGCATTTGTCACCATGGGTTGAATTTAACTGACAGCTGGCCTAACGTCTGTTAACATCCTTGTTCTATCACACGAGGAGCAGTAATATGAGGCCAGAAGCTGTCAGTCACCCATCCGTCATTATGGAGTGGAGTTAAGGCCAGAGTTCACTCTCCATTATAATGTCTGAACATTCTATTGCTTATAAAATCATCACTAATTATCCTATTTGTCTGAAAACTGGCAGGAGGGTCGCTAGGGTGTGGGGTACCACCAGTCCAAACGTCATGCAAATCAGATAAGAGACAAAAAAAAGTTATAGCAGTTGAAAAGTGCAGAGCAGAAAATGTTTTTACTTCCGGGTTTAAGATGTTTTCTTGTTATCCCTCAGGACTTAATGCTGAAAGATTGCATCGGCGTTTGGTGGTCACCTAATGAAGGGAGGTTTCCCTAGTTATTCTGGATTTTGATTTTTTAAAAACCATACCATGGTTTTTAAGATCCAAAAACCACTGAAGTCTATGGGAAAGGCCATAACGTCGTGCATGCGTGGTTGGCTCTTGGCCGTGTGGCCAAGATCAGCAGTTGCTGTGGAGAGGCAGGGGGCTTTCTCCTCCCTCCTTCCCTCTCTGTTGATCCCCTGGGAAGCTCGGGACAATTGCCCCTTGGGGTTATCAGGGCACCCACCCAATCAGCTGTTGTAGCAGTCTTCACTGGCCCCCTGTCGCTGCTTCTTCTGTCTGCACACGCCTCCCCAGCACAGTGGGCAGGCTTTTCTTACGAGCACTCCTTTGTTGTATCCCGGCAGTGCGCCAGCTACAACAGCTGATTGCTGCTGGCATGGAGCAGCAGCCAAAGCGGGAAGGCTGGTTAAAAGAGCTCCACCCCACTCGTGCGGCGCAGACGACCTGTGAGGAGGCTGGGTGTCCCGTGGGGTTTTGGGACAGTGAGGCAGACGGCCTCCCTGACACCCCTCGCCTCTGCCCCTGCCTCTCAGCAGGTCCTGTGAAGCCACGGGGAGCCTTTCCTAAGCAGCCTTCCTGTTGGCTTGCTGCCAGGAACCGACAGGAAGAGCTGCTTTAGCAAAGTCTCCCAGGGGAGGGAGGAAGCCTTGCCACCAATGGGACCTAGATAGGCCTTTCCATTGCATTCCAAACTCCACTGGCAGCTAACAGGAGCTGCAGGAGCTCAGCATCTGAGGGAAAAAATCAAATCAAATCAGGTCCAGAATGACTATGATGTTTGGGTTTCCTTTTTTAGCAGAGGAGGGTTGTTTTTTTTTTTAAAAAAGTAGCTGAAAGTATCAGATTGGCAGTTCTGACTGATGCTTTCCTGTTTTAAACACTGTCTCCTACATGGTAATATACATTTATTGTGCCAAGAAGGGGCATCCTTCAGAATGTGTGACTTGTGCAGCTGTACAGGGGCCTACGATGGTCTCTTAAGTGCACTGACCCTCAATGGACGCTCTGCTAGGAGAGATCCCCACCAGTACACTGACCTATCCCAGCCCTTTCCAGGAGGGACCCTACCAAGGTCTTTTGACAAGTCCTCTTACTTCCTATAGATGTCTGTGATGCAAGGCAGTATAAACTAAATGTAGGCATTGATCTGTGCTGCTCAGGACATAAAACATATGATTCCTAAATCAGAACTAGCATCAACAACAAGCATCAAGGAATTAAAAATACTTGGTGGTGTTAGTCATCGTGTTCCTCGGCTTCTCTACGGGGCTTCAAACAGCAGGTGGTTGTGGGAGCGAGAAAGAAAGCATCCGAGTGAGGTTGCCCCTTCTCGCCCACCTGAGTTCAGCCCCAAGCATGCTGTAAACCTCCTGGAGGCGGGCAAGCATGGGCTTCGATTTATCATCCGGATTTAATTATTTTTATTTTTTTTTAAAGAAAGCTACAATTTTTCTGAGATACAGTTTTATGCAGAATAAATAAGAAAGGGCATGCGCTATTCCGAATAAGAGTGTACTGAATATTAATGCACCTAACCACCTCAGGAAATCTGAATTGCTGCAAACACATTTGTGAACGTACTCATGAAGGGGGGGGGAGGAGGGGGGGCACAGATTCATAGGTTTTAAAGCCAGAAGAGACTGTTGTGACAAGCTACTCCCATCTCCTGCATAGAGCAGACGTTCAAGATGTATCCAGCCGCCTCCGCATTAGGCCCAGCAATGTGGGATTGAATGGGAGTATATATTTTAGAAAGAATTCTAAGTAACAGAGCAGGGGTTTCCAACCTGTGGGGGAAGTTCCTGGATGGAGTCATGCTGTTTACAGATCATATATCACTTTCCAACTGACATAGGATACACTCTGTACCACGTCTTTGCTGTCTAGGGTCACAGGGTTGCATTTTAAATCCCCAAATGGGGGTCACGTAAGCAAATTTTTGGGAACCACTGCTGTAACAGAGGGTTCACTGCATCTGCCTGCTAATTTATTCTAAGGATTAATTATGCCCATGGCTGGAAACATGCACCTTATTCAAGCATCTAGCTTTAAATACCAGCGCCTGGATCTTGTTATGCCTCTCTCTCGCTGCTGGGTTAAAGAGCCCTCATTATCAGAAATTTCCTCCCTGTGTGGGTAGTTATTCAGCATGAGTAGTCATCTCTTTTCTTTTGCTTCAATAAGCTACCTAGACCTCATTTTCCAGACCTTGCAGCAGAAGTCTATAATTTTAATTTCTCCTGCTACTTTTGACCAGGAAAAGAGTCATCTCCTTCATTACTTACGTAAGTGGCACCCTACTCTCTGCCGATCAGATGCACTTCCTTTGACCCCATGTGGCCAACCTGGCTCCTATCAACTCTTTCCATCTTCTTCTCTTCTGTCCCTGAAGCTGACATGTCAATCTCTTTCCCCCTCTGCTTCACCCTACTTAGGGCTGAAATGAGAATCAATTTGGTTCTTGTGAGAATCTCATGAGAATCGAGAAACATCAATGAGATCTTGCTTGGATCGCGCTAACGCTTCCAGATTCTCACGAGATTCTCGCTAAAAAACAAATACCTGCACATGTGTAAATGGCTGCCGGGCCATTCTACACATGTGCAGCCTTTTTCAAAAGGGGCAGTCATTCTGCGTATGCACAGAACAGATGCCCTTTTCCAAAATGGCAGTGATACTGCCGGTACCATTTTGGGAAAGGACTGTGCATGTGCAGAATGACCCCACATTCTCTCCCTCTCTTTTTTTTTTTTTTGTGGTTTTTTAATCAAGAAAAAAAAAAAATCACAACCAGAAATTGTTGAGATTGGGACTTCTCTTGATTCTCGTTTTTTTCTTGATTCTCGTCAAGAAGCTTGATTCTCAAAAAAACGATATCAAGTTTCAGCCATAATCCCATGAGTGGGATTTGCTCTCTCCTTCCCTCCACTGCTAGGTGCTGCCTGCTCTCTGACCCAGGGCCTCTCCCTGATTCTGGGCCCCTCATGCTGTTCACCTCACTCTACTGGAGCTGGGGATGAGTGGAAGCAGGGGGCTTTAGGGCAGCTGCAGAATGAGTGTGGGGCAATCCACTCCTGGGAAAATCCAGACCACTCCCAGCGGAACAGGGAGAGAAGCAAGGGAGGTGGGCCCTGCTTTCCCCAAAGTCCACACCATCACCATTTGGACTACCTGTGAAGCCACTCTGCACTGCCTGGGAACACCAACTGCCCAAAGCATCAGAGTTGGTGAGAAGGGCTTAGCAGCACATTCACAAGATGGTTTACTTCAGTCCTCTGGTCACTGTCTCTGAAGGGGTAAAGATAACAAATCATCCATCTACATGATGTAAGCTGGGCTGTGGGCAAATGGGGACTTATGTCCTGGGTCTAGCAAGAATGATTTACACACCTGCATGCCATTTGGGGGGAGGGGGAGGGGGGAGAGACCATGGATGTTGCCACATAATCTCCATGCCCATAGACAGCAACATGTATGAACTCCTGTAACAGGAGCTCACGTGCCACCCGACATGTGGGAGCAGCCTCTGCTCTGCTGACAGCAGAATGCTCCCAGTCTCCTGAGAAGAGACTGGGGATACTGCAGGTGGGTTGGGACAGCTCTCTCTGCAATGCTTCAGGGTGGGCAATTCTGATCTGCTCCCCACCGAACACCTGAGGAATGGGGAGCAAGTCAGCCCCACCACTCCTCCTCCGCAGCACTGGCAATTCCCCACACGGAGTTACAGGGCCTGCGTCTCAGAGGACATGCACAGGGGAACTGCATCACAGCAAGCCCTTATGAAGTCCCATAAAGATAGCTTCTTTGATCACTTGATCTGACACTGCAGAAGGAGCTGGTGATGAATTTGTAACAAAAGTCTCTTCTTGGATTAGAAAACTTTATTACCACAGATTCTTATAACAATGACAATGACTGCTACAGTGACAATCTTCAGAAACTTTAAGCTGGGGCAAGAAACCTTTTTGCTCCCATGGGCCACTTTAAAAATGAGCACATGTTTTGTGGACTGGACAGATGTTTGCGTGGGGATGCTTTCGGGATGTGCTCAGGATGGGGGAGGGGGAAAGGGGTGCATCCAGATCCTGGATCCTTGCCATAGATCCATCCCGTATCCTTGAGTTCATACCCGCATCTCTGCTCCCTTCCCCTCAGCTCAGTATTTCAGTGCTTAAGGGTAGGAACTGGATCCAGGTGCCAAATAAAAACAGTCCCTGGACCACAGATTACCCGTCCCTGCTTTAAGTTGAAATAAAAGGCTGTTGTAAAAACTCATCAGCTATGATCGTATTCCTACAATGACTTATGAGCACGTCTAACTTAAAGTATTTGAGCTTAAGTTGTGCATAAGGGTTTGCAGGATTAGGTGTATATTTTTAAATGTACGAACACTGCCAAAACTCTTGTTCATGCTCTGGTCATCTCTCGCCTTGATTACTGTAACCTCCTTCTTTCTGGCCTTCCCCGGTCTCACCTTTCTCCCCTCATCTCTGTCCAAAACTCTGCTGCCAGGGTCATCTACCTCNAATCCTGCACAAGCTCCTAGTCTTCACGTATAAAGCTCTTCACAACCTCGCTCCCCCTACCTCTCTGCACTTATCGCCCTCCATACTCCAGCCCGTGCACTTTGCTCCTCCTCTGTCCCTTCTCTCACCCTTCCATGCCTTCCCTGCTCCCCTAAGCGCCTTCATCCCTTCTCACTTGCTGCCCCCCATGCCTGGAACTCCCTCCCTGTCCACATCCGCCTTGCCCCCTCCCTTCATACCTTCAAATCGCTCCTTAAAACTCACCTCTTTCGCTCTGCTCGGTCTGACTCTTTATTCCTGCTGAGCCACTATTTCCTATACCTATGTCCTGTGTACCTTTATCCTTGCCACATGGACTTGCCTGCTGTTATTCTCAACCTAACCAAGTCAAGTACGTGCACCTGAGACCTCGCATCTTCATGAAAGTTAGACCCCCTTGGGCGCTGATAGATGATCCCGCTCACAAGCGGGATTGTTCAGCGCCGGCATCTCTCCCCTGTCTTCCTCTGTATGCCATGTCTGATGTTCAGACACAGCGTACAGTCGTTGTGCGCATCCGCACTCGGCCAGGGAACCCGGAAGTGTGGCGTAAAGCCGGCACTTCGGGGATCTGCGTCTGAGGGGCCAGGATTGCCAACCCGGTCAGACGTGGGGTAAGATCCGGCCTTAAGGTTTAGATGAGCGCAAAGAAAGGCGGCTGATCAAAGGATCAGCCGCCTTTTTTGTCTCGTCTATAAACGCCCCTTGTCTCTCCCTCTGTTCCCCTTCCTATGTCTCTCCCCCAGCTCCTGTCTCTCAGATTGTAAGACCGTGTCTATTTTATTACTTTGTAAAGTGCCAGGTACACTGCTTGCGCTATATAAATGTTTGTTAATAATAATAATAATAACTTGTCATTAAAACCCCCCCAAAAAACACCCCCAAAACCCCAAACTTACCAACCACCTCTTCAATGTGATGGGGTTGATGTTAAAATCTTTCACCAATCCAAGATCATGGTACATGTGCTCTAAACAACTCAGCATCTGTAAAGATGGACAGATAGGGAATTGTTCTGAGTACTGTTGCTGAGAGAACACCATACACAAGGATATATAAATTTCCAGTTCAGAAGCACTGACATCTTGCTGAATCTTGTTAAGGATGAGAGAAAGAAAAACATTCTCAGATCATAATACAAAAGCCAGCTCACTAATGGCTTGATGCAAAAGAAACCAACTGGTAAAAACAGAAAGGTCCAATTGACTTAAAAATCATCCCTAAATCAAGGCCTAAATCATCCCGCTGGGATGACCCCGTCACGCCGTATCAGACGTGCCGGGGGATCCCGGCGGGGAATCTGGGAGGGGGCGTGGCTACGTGGCGCAACGTGCGGCCACACGGCCCTGTCCCCTCACGCTCCCCGCCGCCCGCCCTCTGGGGAGACGGGCGGGCAGCGGGGCCATGGCGGCCACAGCGTCTGGCCGAATTCGCCACAGCCCGGGATCCCGCAGGTGATCCTGGGCCGTGGCGCCCGACCAGACGTGATTTTTTTTGGGTCTCCGCCGGGGATCACTTTCACCATGCTTCCCGGGAAAGTCCCCCGGGGAGCCCGGGAAGCATGGTTGAAATTGACCCCATGTGCCGACTGAGCATGGCGAACATCTGGAGGCCGCCAAACAGATGTTCGAGGCACAGTGACCACAGGTGGGTATTCACCGTGGTTCACTGTGATCTCGTAACGTCTGAAATCACCCATTGACTTCAGCAGGCTTCACGGTAGATGATTTGGGTGTTTATTTTTTTTATATTATAGAGGGGTGGGAAGAAGCAGCCAATGGGGGAAAAGACATCTGAACCATGCAAAGCCCCTCTTGCTATCCCCTTCTAGTTGAAAGCATGTTAGCAAATAAAGGGCAGGATCTTTAATCTGTTTTGTGCTGCTGCTAAGTCAATGGGACTCAATTCAGAACAAAGGTCTAAGCGCTGGGGTCAAACAGCTTCAGGACCATGTTGAAAGTGAATAAAGCACATTAATGCTGTAGCTCTTAAAAAGAGAAACACTAGGTGCTAGTTTTCTTTATGAGCTACATTTATCTACCAGTATTCATCTGCAGCCTTACACCTTCATAAAATCATTTTATGTGGGGTATTGACCTAGGCTCCCAATGCTAAAAATACCTGCTCATGCGTAATCCCACCGAATGGGACACACAGTGAACTACTGGTTGTCAATAACTTCTGAATTTGGATTACTCCCAAATGGATGTAAGTTTTTTGTTCCAATACTGTCTTCATTATGCTGCCATTGGTAGATAGAGAGATTAGTTTCCTAAAACATACCAACACCTTCATAGGATAAGTGATAGTACAAGGACAAACATCTTATTTACTTATTGCATCATTACCTCATTGGGCTCCCACAACCAGACGTCAAATGTTGGTTTCCTAAGAGCTTCTATGGTCTCTTGAGAGAGCATATACTGAAGACAAAAGAACAATCAATGTTAACTACAGTTGAGTTCACCTTGTATCTTCATGGTAACAATTATTTGAACAAATGCTGTATTCGCCTGAAGTTCTTCCATGTCCACTATTTTTGTTAATTTTTTCAAAATGTAGCGATCCAACAAGGCATGGATAAAATACTTTGGTCGTGATCCAGAAACCACTTGATCCTGAATAGTTTCGCTGGAGCCCTGCATGGTTTGTGGTTTGCAACCCCGTCTTTTATTTCTCTTAACCTTACAGAAAGCTTTATTCAGGGGCATGAAAGCTATTGCCGTGTGCAATTTCTACTCTTGTTTTGAACCGTTCCCAATTATTCCCTGAAGGGTTCCCAATTTTAAACTCTGGGCCACACAGCAAAGCTTAGGCAGCCAAGCATTCTGTGCTCAGAGCTCTAAAACAAAGTCAGATTCAATCTCCAATGTACTTGGGTGTTGTTAGAAAACACCAGGTGGCCATCTGTAAATAACTCATTATGCAGTTGAAGAACATAAAGTATTGGAGCACTCCTAAAACATGCATTTAAGATTATTGTTAAGCAAAGGTCATGTAAACCCAGTAGCCTTAATTAGTCCAATTACTGTCATTGGCCGTAATTAGTTCTGGGCTTACTAAGACTGTGAATAAAACCATCCAAGTTATTAATGTTGCCTCTATTTAATGAGGAAAAGCTGCCCATGACGTTGAATTCTCCTTCCCTTGGAAGGCAGGAATTTTGGGTGTGCAGTGGTTTGTGGTATGCAACCCAGTCTTTTATTGCTTTTAACTTTACAGAAAGCTTTATTCGGCGGCATGAAAGCTATTGCCGTGTGCAATTTCTACTCTCGTTTTGAACTGTTCCCAATTATTCTCTGAAGGGTTCCCAGTTTTCAACTCTGGGCCACACAGCAAACTTAGGCAGCCAAGCATTCTATGGCATTCTCCCCTGCTTTGTGGCAGGAGAGGGCTGGGGGTCCCTGCCCCGGTAAAAACTCGGTCAAGTCTTGCCCCTTGAAGTGAGTTGCAAAACCCTGATTGGACTGAGAAGGGTCAAACACCTAACATTAAGGAGGTAATTTTGCAAGACATCTATGAACTAGCTAGACTAAGGTTGACCGATGACTAAGGTTGCTTTTAGATGTGCGCAGCGCACACGCAGCATAAAAATCACGGCACATGTAAAAATCCTGCAGGCAGGGTTTAGACGCGACATTTCGCACGTTAAAGCCGGTCGTGCATACTTTTAAAACCGCGAACTAAATACCTCAATATCAAGGTATTTAGTTCACGGTTTTAAAAGAATGCACAATCGGCTTCAGTTCGCAGTTTTAAAAGAAGTGTGACTGGCTTTAAGATGTGAAATGTCAGGTCTAAATCTCACCCGCAGGATTTTTACACGTGGCAGGAGTTTACTCCGCGTGTGCATTGTGCATGTCTAAAAGCGGCCTATCTTTCTATTATCAAAACTGTTCCAAGCGAAACAGCATCTTAATTCACGACACAATTTTCACACGGAACAAACAAAATCTAAGTTCTTGGGGTGGGGGGCGCAGGGGAGCGTTCTTGGTTGCTGCCCCCATTTTGTGTATCTCCCTTCCCCAGGAGGTTCGTTTGAGCCTGAGCCTGGGCATCTTCCGGAGGTGGTGCAAAACTTTTTTATCTGAAATTGCATTTGGCAGGCAGGGATAAATAGGGCTTGGGCGGGTTTGAGGGGAGGGATGTGTGTTTTTATTATTGAGTTTTACTGTTTTTTATGGATTGTGAGCCTCCCTGCGCCTTGTGGGAAGAGTGGCATATACATTTGAAAAACAAACAAATAAATAAATAAAAACAAACTGGTCTTGTAACACATAAAAAGCCAGAAGACACCAAAAGCAACTGTTTACCCCCCATGTATAGCTTAGCAGCAACTCTCAATAGTAATAGCTGTTAATCTCTGTTCCCAATGTATAAAATGAGCAGAATCAGCTGAAAATGATACTTTGTCTCAATAAATCAATTTTTAAAAGATGAAGAGGTCAATGACATTTTCAGTACTAACAAGGGTACCAGTATTGAAACCTACCAAGGATCGGAGCCAAAAAACACATACGAGCCAATGGGAGTGTTTCCACTGGCTTCCATGAGTTAGGATCAGCTCCACAACAATTAAGCTATAGAACAGGGATGGGGAAGTTCAGGCCCCAGGGCTAAATGCAGCCTGCAACAAGTTTATATTTGGCTCTTTTCCAGTTCCTGGATCTGGCCCCTAGATTCAGTTCCTATCCCCAAACATTGGAAGACTGAGGGTGAATTCACATGTAACTCTGCTAAACTCCGATGTCTGCTTGCTCCTCGAAGCTGTATAAACAGTAGGGGTGGGAAACCGGTAGAATCCGGTATCCGATAATGCCGGTACCGGGCGTACCGGCATTATCGGATTCGACCCGGTAATCCGGACCGGGTACCGGATTCCGGGGTACCGGATTTTTTTTACATTGCAGCCATTTAAAAATGGCTGCAATGTAAAAAAACTTAAAGCCCCAGCAAAAAAGTTTTAAAAAAAAAAACCCTCCCCGAGTCCAGGCTGCGCGGGTGGAAGGGGGGACACCCCCCACCCACCCTGCCCAGCCTGGATTTTTGTTTAAAAAAAGACTCAGAGGCGAGCCCACCCCCCAGCACCAGCGGCCGCGGCGTCCCCGCAGCCGCCGGTAAGTATGACCCGATCCCTGGGGGGGGTGTTTAACACCCCCCCAACCCCCCAGGGATCACCCCTACTAAAGTTCAGTGCGCTTACCTTGCGGAGCTGCGGCGGCGGCGGGCGGTCCGGCGGCCTCAGCGCCGGCTGTGGCTGCCGGCGTCAGAGACGCTCTAGGCCTTCCGGGGAACTTCCGGGTTTCCCCGGAAGGCCTAGAGCGTCTCTGACGCCGGCAGCCACAGCCGGCGCTGAGGCCGCCGGACCGCCCGCCGCCGCCGCCGGAGCTCCGCAAGGTAAGCGCACTGAACTTTAGTAGGGGTGATCCCTGGGGGGTTGGGGGGGTGTTAAACCCCCCCCCCAGGGATCGGGTCATACTTACCGGCGGCTGCGGGGACGCCGCGGCCGCTGGTGCTGGGGGGTGGGCTCGCCTCTGGGTCTTACTCTTGTCTTTTTTAAAACAAAAATCCAGGCTGGGCAGGGTGGGTGGGGGGTGTCCCCCCTTCCACCCGCGCAGCCTGGGAGGGGGAGGGGGAGGGAATTAATTTATTTCATTGGTTTCAATGGGGACACAGCGCCCCATTGAAACCAATGAAATAAATCCGGTACCGGCATACCGGATTTAATCCGGGAATCCGGTTTTCGCAGAACCGGTAACCGGTAAATCCAGTAGCCGGTAATGGGCCCGGGGTCCCACCACTAATAAACAGTGCCAGATGATCCCCGGATTGCTGTTGCATGTGAGTGAGGAACTCTGATTTCCAGGCCCACTTTAAACTCTGATCTGATGTTTACATTTGATGTATTTGTCAGATTCAAGTTTAAAGCGGGGCTGGAATTCAAAGTGTCTCACTCACATGCAACAATGATCCGGGGATCATCTGGGGCTGATTATACAGCTTCCAGGGCCCGCAGACATTGGAGTTAGCAGAGTTATGTGTGAGTTCACCCGTAGGCCACTTGCATATGAGTCAGGAGGTGGGAGGGACTTCTGGTAGACGAGATCGTGGAAGGGGGCATCGTGGGAAGCTCCGCTCGTATACAGAGGGGTTTAACCCATTTCTAACGCGATGTTCCTTGCAGATGAGAGTCCTAGAAAATCCAGTCCTGTCATCTGTGAGGGACATCGCACCCTCAAAATGGGCTTATCCCCTTCCCCCTCCCTGCACTCATGTGCAAGCAGTCTGAGTTCTGGGTAAGGGCACAGATGTAAGGGCATACATGCAAGAACAGGGGACAGATCCACAGCACAGATCCATGATTTGGGGAGCAGACAGCAAGCGACCCAGGAGCGGAGCGGCCCAGGAGCTAGCGAGCAGGCAGAGCAAACGGGAGTTTGCCAGGGAGTAGTACTGCTGTGAACAGGACAAAGAGAGGGTAAGTGGAGGGTTTGTTTGAGTGAGGGGTCTGTGTGTGCTTGTTGTCAGTCAGGCTGTGTACTCTGACTACAGTGCTGAGAGCTGAGTGTTGCTTGACCTAGGCTTAACGAGGGGGAGGAGCTAGCTGAGTGTTGCTTAACGAGGGGGAGGAGCTAACTCCTGGTGACTCAGACCAGGCCTCCAGAGTTCAGAAGGGGAGCAGACAGCAAGTTACCCAGGAGCTAGCGAACAGACAGAGCAAACAGTGGAGTTTGCCAGGGAGTTCGCCTTGGGAAGGAGCTGTGGGTGGGACACCCTGGTGAGGTGAGTGCACTTGTGCAGAACAGTTAACTCACGTCCCATTGTACAAAATCGCATAACTAGTGCTAAGCCTACCGATCCCCCTAAATAAGATGCAGGCAGCAGTCCCGCAGTCGGATGGAGGTTATCCAGTCTTTTGCACCGAGTGTCACATGTATGACTATCTTCTTGTTGGAGAGAGGTCGTATGGATGCACCCGGTGCAAAGAGCTCCTAGCTCTCAGAGAATGTGTACAGTCTCTGGAGGCTAGAGTGGTAGAACTGGAGGAGCTCAGGCAGACAGAGAGGTTTACTGAGGAGTCCTTCAGGGACATAGTAGAATGGTCCCTCCTCCACTCTGGCAGCCCCTGTGCTGCTTTGGAGGGGCAAGGTCTCCAGGAAGGAGAGCATCAGACTGGAATGGTGGGAAGTGATCCTGTAGCTGGGACCTGTCTTCCAGGTGATGCGTTATCCTCTTGCACTGAGGATGTTTCTCCAGAGATGTGTGCCCAGAGGGGTGGGAATAGGACAGCTGTGGTAGTTGGGGAATCGATTATTAGGAATGTAGACAGCTGGGTTGCTGGTGGCCATGAGGATCGCTTGGTAACTTGCCTACTTGGTGTGAAGGTTGCGGACCTCACGTGACGCATAGACAGAATCCTAGGGAGTGCTGGGGAGGATCCTGTTGTCGTGGTCCATGTGGGCATCAATGACGTAGGTAGATGTAAGAGGGAGGTTCTGGAAGCCAAATGTAGGCAGCTAGGTAGTAGACTGAAGTCCAGAACACCCAGGGTAGCATTCTCGGAAGTGCTCCCCATTCCACGCGCAGGACCCCAGAGGCAGGCTGAGCTCCAGAGACTAAATGTGTGGCTGAGACATTGGTGCAAGGAAGAAGGCTTTCTGGGGAGCCTTCTGTGGAAAGGAGAGCCTATACAAACGGGATGGGCTCCACCTTAACCAGAATGGAACCTGGCTGCTGGCACTAAAAATTAAAAATGTGATAGAGCAGTCTTTAAACTAGAACCTGGGGGAAAGCCGACAGGCCCTGCGGAGTGCACCGTTCGGACTGTGGCATCTCCAAAGGATGTTAATTTAGAGGAAGTAGAGTATCTTAAGACTAAGGATAAGATAAATGGCAAGGGATTTCAGGTGGAATGTGGGGGTGAACAGACAGATAATGATTCCAGAGTGCCTATTTCAGTTACCTATAATGTGCCCATTAAGCAGAAGAATAAAAAGAATACATTTAAGTGTCTTCTAGCTAATGCTAGAAGTCTAAAAAGTAAGAAGGGAGAATTAGAGCTTATAGCGCTGAAGATGTAGACATTATAGGCATCACAGAGACCTGGTGGGATGAGGATAACCAATGGGACACTGTAATACCAGGGTACAGGATATATCGAAAGGAAAGAGGAGATCGTGTTGGTGGTGGGGTGGCTCTGTATGTTAAGGACAGCATTGAGGCAAGTAGAATAATAATTTTACAGGATGCAAACTGTTCCCTCAAATTCCTATGGATTGAAATTCCAGGTATCAAGCAGAAGAGTATAGCAGTGGGGCTATACTATCGCCCTCCTGATCAGAATAGAGAGACTGATTATGTAATGCTAACAGAGATTAAACAAGCTACTAAAACTGGGAACGTAATAATAATGGGTGACTTCAGCTACCCCAATATTAACTGGGTGAATGCCTCCTTGGGGCAGGATGTGGAGGCAAAATTTCTGGATGCCATAAATGACTGCTTTTTAGAGCAATTGGTTCTGGAACCAACAAGGGGAGAAGCTACTTTAGATCTAGTCCTAAGTGACACACAGGAACTAGTGCAAGGAGTAACTGTGGCTGAGCCACTAGGCAATAGCGATCATAATATAATCAAATTTAACATAGTTGCTGGAGGGAGAAAGTTAATTAAAAGTACAGCACTGGATTTTAACTTTAAAAAGGGAGACTATGCCAAAATGAGGAAGCTAATTAGAAAGAAACTAAAAGGCACTGTTGAAAGGACTACATGTTTGCAAGAGGCATGGAGGCTGTTGAAAAGCACCATTTTGGAAGCCCAGGTTACATGCATCCCACAAGTTAAAAAAGGTAGCAGGAGGACTAAACATCTACCACTGTGACTAAATGGAGATGCAAAGGAGGCTATTAGAGCCAAATAGGCATCCTTTAAGAAATGGAAATCTAGCCCCAATGAGGAAAATACAAAGGA
>QEPC01001673.1:1912841-1925717 GCA_003113815.1 Sphenodon punctatus | reverse complement strand
GTCGCCCCATCTCAAAAAAGACATAGCAGAACTAGAAAAGGTACAGAGAAGGGCAACAAAAATGATCCAGGGTATGGAACAGCACCCGTATGAGGAGAGGCTTGATAGGTTGGGGCTCTTCTGCTTGGAAAAGAGACGGCTGAGAGGAGATATGATAGAGGTCTATGAAATCAAGAGTGGTGTGGAACTTGTAAACGGTTATTTACCCTCTCAACTAGTACTAAAACTAGGGGACACTCCATGAAACTCACAGGTGGCAGAGTAAAAACAGACAAAAGAAACTATTTTTTTCACTCAGCGTACAATTAGGTTGTGGAATTTACTGCCAGGGGAGGTGGTCAAGCAGTAGAGCTGAATTTAAAAGAGGTTTGGACAAGTTTCTGGAAGATAGTTCCATTAGTAGCCATTAGCCAGATAGAATTGGGGAACAAAACCCTTTACTGTCGGGAGCCTGGGGATGACCCACAGGGAATGGATAGCATGGTGACCTGTTGGGTGCTTCTCCCAGGCCCCTGTGACTGACCTCTGTTGGAGACAGGATGCTGGGCTCGATGGACCGTTGGTCTGACCCAGTATGGCACTTCTTATGTTCTTACGTAGCCTCTGTTTCCTGAGTGCACCCCTTAAGCAATCCCACCCCCAACTGCAATTTCTATGCAGTCCTTAGAACTTGTACTAAACTTTAAAGTAGTTCCTGGGTGGGAAAAGGTTCCCCATCCCTGCTAGAGAGAAATTTAAAACATACATTGTATTTCAGTTGGCTAGTATAAAAGTAAGCTCAGTACATTAATATCCAGATATCATCAATACCCAGCTAATAGTAATGAATATTTAGAAAATAATGTACATCTCTTGTAACCTTTTGATAGGATGGCACATCCCTTCGGGGTGTCAGCTTCTTGTTTTCATCCAAAAAACTGTACTTGCAGGGACAGTTGGTCCTGTAGAATAAAAAGAGAATTGCCCTTCATCATTGGAAAAACAATTTTGCAATAGTTCCACATTGAATACACCAGTCTCTTGATAAGTATCACTACTAGTTACATTGCTTCCCAAGATCAACCAACAACTCTATTTCTCTGATCATGTAAAGGTCACAATCAGGGCTGGATTTCTGGGAGACTAATGCTTGCAGTGGCACAGGGCATTATGTATTTGAAGCCACCATCCTATCTACCAGAGTTGAAAATATGTCATGTAACACACCATACAATTTTCAGCAGGGTGTTATCCATCTTCAAAGTTTCAGTGCCTTATACTAAGGACCTCTCAGTGTGGTGGGTCCCAGCACCTCCCCACATTATGGGGTTTGCAAATAGCCAAATTTACATGGCCTCTACAACTCAACCAGCATCCTTTCGCAGTACTATTAGCAATCGTACCATCCAACCAAGCTTGCTTGAGAAAGTATATCTCCAGATACAAATCTGGGTGCATCTTAAACTCATTCTTTCTCTTTTTCTCATGTAATTGATTCCACGGTTCAGGTGAAATTAATGGAAGACTTGTCACTGACTCCTGAGTAAGGGTTTGGCCCAGATACCTGTATGTGTGTGTGTGTGTGTGTGTGTGTGTGTGTATATAAAATAGTTCTGACGGAATCTAGCACTTGCTCCCAGAATGTTGCTGCTGAGATTCATTCCTCTATTTCTTAGTGCATTACAGTACAACCCCCCCCCCCAAACACTTTGTTCACTTTATGTACCCTTTTTCATAATTTCAACTTTCTGATATTTTACCTCAAAGTCTTCTCAATTATTCCTCCTAACTTAAAACCGGAATGGGCCCTCCATGGGTCACTTCTGAATTTAGTAAATGTCCCTGGACTGGGTGAGGGTTGGGGTGGGAGGAGAATGAAGAAGGAGTTTGCAGGGCAGGGAAAGGAAGAGGAGGGACTAAGGTCGACTACACATGCTTAGAGCGAGAAAAGCTAGGATTTCAACCTCCCTTTGGGAAGAAACCCCTGGGGGGGGGGAGATCATGTCAGAGGGGGTGGGACAAGGGGGCTGTCATGCCCCTTTCTGTCTTAAGTTCACCCTTACAGAGTATTGTGACATCACAGTGCACCATGAGACAGGGCCATGTTGGAAAAGAAGTGGGAAAGTCCATTGGCCCACCCCCTGACCCCTGGAAGTCCTGATTCTCCAGGTTAGCTATTCCTCTGGGTCAAAACCTGGATACGCACTCAGGGGAAGAGGAGAACCAAGGAACACACTTCCGGGTAGAGGCTGAATCCATGGGCCAGATGTATGAATTGGAAAGGGGCCTTGTAACCAAAAGTCATGGGCTGCATTTGGCCCATGGGTCGGAGATTCTCCATTTCTGACTTTGAGGTTTGCTATCATCTCTTGTGTGGTTGTATGCAGCCTCTATAGACAAATTCCTACTTTGGTTGATCAGTGCAGTGTTCTAACAGTGTCTGTCACTGCTGAGGCTGGAAATGTTCCAAAAGCTCTTCAGTGAAGGCAATCAGTTCAGGAACATGTTACACTGAGAAAGGCTGTCTTGCTACAGGTGTGATCCAAAGCTGTGATTTCCCCAAGTTGTACAGAACCATAGCACTGTAACAGGGGATATCCCTACTGGGGCTGCTGGGGCTGAACTGCAGTAGGCAATGGATAGATGCCAGGACATAATCGGACTTTAATACATCTAAATTAGCTAAAGTGCATCCACAAATAATGCTAAGTGCTAAATGTAGATGCAACCTGTAGATGCAAAATTAACGCCTGTATCAACAATCTAGCTTTTCTTCTAAGAATGAAGGCTTTGTCCACTTTGCTGGGAAGTGAGCTACTTCTAAAACATGTGATGCTGTTCAGGCACAAAGATGCACACTTGAGAAATAAGTATTCTTCTATATAGAGCATTACACTGGAATAACACAGTGTCCATTTAAATAGTTTGCGAGCCTTCTGGTGGGACTCAGGGTATTTTATGCTGAGAAGCTGTCAGACTATTAGCATATTCATCATAGCTAAGCATCCCATCTTGTCCATATTTGGTATATGTGGTTATGTGGACCCGATTGAGTGTGCAGGGTTGTTCTTTCTTATTTTTTTTGTTTTATCTTGCCTTGTTGTGTGAAGAGGAAATATGTAATGTGCACCATTTGAAAATGTTAATGCCTGCACGCCATTTACTTGTCATGTGTACTCAGTGAATGGAACGTGGCACGAGGATTGGTAAGCGAAATGTAAGCAGAAACTCCCACGTTACATTCAGGTGTCTCTTTTAGTCCCTCTCATGCTGAAAGGAAGGTTTGTGTACTTGGCAGCTCCAGGATGACACTCCTCTTGCATTGAGACAGCACTCGTGTCATAGCTGAAGTTGAGCCACGGTTGGCCAGGGAAAGGGAACCACTCCAGAAGCAATTTCTCAGCAAATTCCTTTTTGGGGGGTGGGGGGTGTTACTTAAGGACTACTGTTCCACATCCTTTCCTTTGCTCGTTGTAAGAAAATAAATCAGTGATTCACCAAGAGCCTTGATCATATCTGTTACAGTTAACAGTTAAGGCCAAGGCTCAGCTGCTGATGCAAAAGCCATGTTTAGGCTGAAGACTGGGAGTGTGTGGAGTATTATGCAAGTTTTGTTGTAAAGCTATTGGGTTAAGACCTTGGTCTTCACTAACTTAAAAATAGGAAAGAATAAACTGATATTGATCCTCTTATCCTGATGAAATGTCTGTGGAAGCAGGTTTGTTTGGGTGTAAACAGATACTTAATGAAGTAGCTGAGATGTAAGTTCCCTCAGTAAATAATAGGGGTGGGAAACCGGTAGAATCCGGTATCTGATAATGCCGGTATCGGGCGTACTGGCATTATCGGATTCGACCCGGTAATCCGGACCCGGTACCGGATTCCGGGGTACCGGATTTTTCTTGCATTGCAGCCATTTAAAAATGGCTGCAATGTAAAAAAACCTGCCCCAGCAAAAATGTTTTTTTCAAAAAAAAACTCCCCGAGTCCAGGCTGCGCGGGTGGAAGGGGGGACACCCCCCACCCACCCTGCCCAGCCTGGCTTTTTGTTTAAAAAAAGAGTAAGCGCGACCCTGAGGCGAGGCGAGCCCACCCCCCAGCACCAGCGGCCGCGGCATCCCCGCAGCCGCCGGTAAGTATGACCCTGACCCGATCCCTGGGGGGGGGTGTTTAACACCCCCACCCCCTCCAGGGATCACCCCTACTAAAGGCTCAGTGCGCTTGCCGCTCTTACCTTTGGGAGCTCCGGCGGCGGCGGGCGGTCCGGCGGCCTCAGCGCCGGCTGTGGCTGCCGGCGTCAGGACGCTGTAGGCCTTCCGGGGAACTTCCGGGTTTCACCGGAAGGCCTAGAGCGTCCTGACGCCGGCAGCCACAGCCGGCGCTGAGGCCGCCGGACCGCCCGCCGCCGCCGGAGCTCCCAAAGGTAAGAGCGGCAAGCGCACTGAGCCTTTAGTAGGGGTGATCCCTGGAGGGGGTGGGGGTGTTAAACCCCCCCCCCAGGGATCGGGTCAGGGTCATACTTACCGGCGGCTGCGGGGACGCCGCGGCCGCTGGTGCTGGGGGGTGGGCTCGCCTCGCCTCGGGGTCGCGCTTACTCTTTTTTTAAACAAAAAGCCAGGCTGGGCAGGGTGGGTGGGGGGTGTCCCCCCTTCCACCCGCGCAGCCTGGGAGGGGGAGGGGGAGGGAATTTAATTTATTTCATTGGTTTCAATGGGGACACAGCGCCCCATTGAAACCAATGAAATAAATCCGGTACCGGTATACCGGATTTAAACCGGGAATCCGGTTTTCAGGGAACCGGTAACCGGTAAATCCGGTAACCAGTAATGGGCCCGGGGTCCCACCACTAGTAAATAACCATTCAGTTTACACTCTAAGGGGCGTGGTTACAAAATACAATATTGAATAAAAGGTTTTAAAAAATTTACCCATGAGTTTTCCATGACTTTTTCTCATTCCTGCCATGACTAACTCATGACTTTTAAAGAAAATTTCCATGACAAATTCATAGCCCTAACTATGATAATGTATCATATCTATGATTCAGTATTGTGGAGAATAAGAGAGACCTGAGCTAAATTCCCTTAAAGAGACATTGCTCGTGAGCCGACTTCCCAGAGGGGAAATTCGTTTTTAAAAAACTCTCCTTTTCTTCATTGTTTCATACATTAACATCAGAACAGAAGTGGAGTAACGTAATGGTGAACCTGGCCCTAGCTTTTCTCTCTCTTTCCAATGCAAAGAGAGAAATATTGCAGTGAGAACAGATTTGCTGACATCAGGTTACCTCTAAAACATTCTCCCTGGAGAAACTGCAACATAGATTGGACCTCGCTTCTTCAGCACACCACCCACCCTAGCTACAGCATTTCATATTTTAAATGGCAATAGACGCAAAGTAGTACAGTGATATCTTTTACTGGACTGACTAGAGTTGGTGGAGGTATGCAAGCTTTCGGACCTCACAGGGTCCTTTTAAATGAGAGCGCTTAAATACAGATGTTATTAAGAACAAGCAAATTTTTCCTTCCTTTCCCTTTCCTTCCCTTTTTAAAATTAAAGCCTAGGAAACTAAATCCACCCCCTTCCTCCCTAACTACACAATTAATACTCTCATAATCAGGAAATGCAAATTTTTAGCTCCAATAGCAATGTTAGTAGTTAGGCTGCAAATAACACATGCAATATTTTCTGCTCCTGATTTTCTGAATAAATGTGCGACTTAAATATATTTTTGTGGGTATTGTACAACAGAGATCATAAAGCATACAGGATGTGCCACATGAGACAATGATTCTGATGCAAAGTCAGGGAACACATACACATCTGTTATGCATGTTGACTCAATTAGGTATTACATGCTTTTGATTTCAGTTCTCAGCTTTGGCCTCTTCATTTTAAATGGAACTCCTTCAAATATCATGAGTACATAATCTTTGGGTAAATTCTGTTATCGGCCACACTGCTGAGACCAGTGGTGTTACTTTACGTTTGCAGCAGCATGGCTGAGAGCAGACGTTGGCCTCTACTTGCTACATACATATTATTTGACACACTGCTTCACTTTACAACCAGCTATCTCCACAATTACCAAAGTAAACTAGTTTAGGAAATCCCCGCTGACTTCCCTGAAAGATTCGCTAGATAAAGGAACACAGAATTTGGTCCCAAATATAGAAAAAAAGCAAAAGGCTTTCAAGGCAACACATAGTTATTATTATTATTATTATTATAAACATTTATATAGCGCCAGTCATGTGACCTGCTGCTGTACAGAACATAGAATTAGACACGGTCCCTGCTGGGAACTTTGCTCAGGAGATTAACACAAGTCTGAACTATCCTATGTACTTCTCTTTAATAAAGGCACCATCAGACCCAATGATCTGTCTTAGTGGACAATGGGCTTGTCTTAATGATGGATTCCAGCATCAGAAAGGTCCGACACTCCAGTTGCTGCAGAGTACTATAATAAGCTATAAATCTTTCTGATGTTGTTTTAATTACAGCAAGTCCAAACTTGGTAATATCAGACCAGTGCTATGCCCCTTTCAATTGGAAAGGAAATTCCTTGTTTATGGATAAAATTTAAAGTGCACATTCGGTAAAGGTACAATGTCATAATTAGAGCAGCTATTACATGTAATTTTGTGATATTTTCTCAGATCACAGTTTTAGATTTCGGTGGAGCTGATGAGAATATATTAGCTTCATACAAAACAAATGTTTTTCTTGGCAGAAGTGCTTTTCTTTCTCTGCACAAAACTGGGGTCCAGAATTCCTTCTGACCGGATGACTAAACACAGACAAGCCAAGATGTTAATCTTTGTCTGCAAGAGGTTATATTTTTTTTCATTCATCTGGAATGAGCTGTTTAACTACTGAGTTGCCATCAGTTCTTAAATAAAGCAACATAAGCCTTTCAAAACAAAACTAATATCCCCACAGCCTCAAACTGGTGCTTTCTTCTGTTTTAAAAAACTCAGAATGTGACTAAAGTCATATGAATTTCCTTATCCAAGTTCAAATCCAGAAATCTCACTGTTTGCTACTTTCCCCAATGATAATACAAGAAGTAGAACTTACCTGGTATTTCTGGCTGCCATTTCCTCCCTCATCTTTTTAATGTCACTCTTGCATTTCTCAATCTCTACTACTTTCAGTCCTTCCACTGTCAACAAAGAGAAACATCAGGGGTGTTACCATGGAGAAACTTGAAGGATCTTATTTCAGTAATTATCCTGAATTTCTAAAGACATGAATCCGCAGGTTAGACAATGAGTCAACACAACAGGTCCTTATGAACAGCACCAGCTCTCTCACATGCAGGTGCTGAATACGCTCTACTTTTTTAAACCCACAGGAATTCTCTGTTGCCAATTTTAGCTTAATCCCAAATAGTTCCATCACCTCTTCCACTCCCCCTAGATGTGTAGCAATAATCAACTATTTTCTTCCTTAGAACATTCATCAAACACATCACCAGGCAAAGAAACCGCAACAACGTGATAACAACAGCTAGGCCGCACTGTTCATAAACTTGACCAGCTAGGATTAAAATTTCCATTAAAATAAAAAGTTAATTGAAAAGTTCCCAAAGAACAAGAGGAAACTATCAGAGGGATGCCTGGCTACAAAGAAACCAAAGAAAGGAATACATTTCCATATGAAATATGTACATAGATAAGCACTGTGACAATTGTACTTGTTGACTAGTTAAATAAAATAAATAAATATTAATTAAAAAATACCTAAAACATGTCAGAATTCTTTGCCAATCAGTTGTTGCGCAATCAAAAGTTATGGCTATGTACAGCACAGGAAGTCCTATGCGCTCACCAGTATTACAAGTCAGAAAGTTTGATCCTCTACGTGCGTATGTTGCAACTGATTTCATTTCATGCAGCCTTGAAAGCCGAGCACAGTTCAAATGTGTGAATTTCCTCCCTCTTTCTCAGACTGCACACTCAAGGACATAATGCAGCAACATTTATTGAGTGCATATCATTCACAACTAGATCATGCTTCACCGCCTGTTTGTTTACTGTGCTCACTGCTTACGCAGACAAGCTCATTTTCAGGAAACCTCAAGGGAATTGCAACTGTACAATCACTTTTTCAATAACAGACATCACCACCCCTACATATAGCATATTATGGAAGGACTCCAAATCTGATCAGAAGTTGGCATGGCACACAACAGGGAACTCAAAGTTCTTTTAAGGCTGCATTCAGATATCACGATTGCCACCCACAGACCATCGCGTCAGCATCATCATGACTTTGCCTTGGGTTTACTGCATATTGGCATTTTTCATGATGTTTGAATGGTTCTACTACCCTCAGAGCTTGTAGCTAGAATTACTAGGCTTGGATAGGGGAATAAAGAAACACAAATACTTGCCTATTAGAAGGGTAAATAGATAGGGTACAGAAAATGGTTTGTGTTTGACTAAAATGAAAAAGCAGAGTTGCCAACCCATATGTTTATCCCAAACTTCACGAAAGTCGATGTTTTTGCTTAAAGTTACCACTGCTGGCTTCACTTGGAAATGTGAGAAATCCAGTTTAATTAATGAAAAAATATGTTTCTAGCATTTGTGGTTGCAGAGAAAAGCTTGAGAATGTGAACAATGTGAAATCTAAAGGATGAGAAACCTAAGGTCATTAAGAAGACCCGCAATTTTAATTTTTTTTTATATTTGAACATATTTACACATACATGTCCTTTCATATGGACCAGTCCAGGATACACCCGTTACAGCGTTGGTCCTTTGCTTTAACTTTCTCAGCTTCACTCCACTACCTAATACATTATATTTTAGTTAAACATATTGTAGCATTTACTGCATAAGACTTTAAGTGCATTTGTATTAATTTTCATATATTGCTCCATACAGCATAGAAACCCTCTAAGTCATGATGAATTTCAGCTTGTATATGTTCCATTGTTAGTATGTACCATAATATTTGAAACCATCTGGTCATTGATGGTTTTTGTGCAGATTTCCAGTTACAAACTATGGTATATATTGCCGCCAGTCTTAATTGTTGTCTGACATGCCAACCTTCTTTCTTTTGTAATCTGTATGTCCGGGAGGATTCCCAATGATGCAATCGACGGCTCAAATAGAATTTCCATCTGAGCTATTTCGTTCATGCGCGGCCAATTTTCCCCCCAAAAATCTTTAATACGTGGGCATTGCCACCAACAGCGCATCATCGTTCCAGTCTCATTGCATCCTTGCCAGCAGTCTTTGGGGTAGTTTTTATTCATGGTGTGTAGTCTTTGTGGGGTTAAATACATTCGGTACATTGTCTTAATTTGTGGTTCCTTCACCGCTAGTGATCTTGATGCTGACTGCACGGCTTCCCACATTAAACGCATCTTTTTTTTATCCATTTCCATTTGCAGGTCCTCCGCCCATGCAGCCACATAACCAGCGTCAGGTAAGTTGAACAGCTTTTGCAGCACTCTATAGAGTCTGGAAAGAATGTGTCTTTGTAAGGGATCACCATATAAGGCCTTTTCTAATTCCATTATTTTTCTCGTGTATAGTGGTTTATCGCGTCTTTTATTAAATTTACTTTTAATTTTTGCATAGGTGAAAAAACAGGATCAACTCCAATTTTTTGTTTAATTGTCTCCAGAAGAAGAGCCCCAAATTTATTTTTAAAGAAAAATCTCAGGATTTTTAATCCAGTCTTACAATTTTGGAGCTTGATTTGGGGTTCGTGAAATGCTTGGCAATGGCAGTACTAAGAATCAGCTTGAAAACGACATTCTTATTTGAGAAGTTCATACTCAGTATGGTTTTAATCACCTTTAAGTTGATAGAGGTATGAGGGGGAAATCCTTTTTTCCAGCGTATTTACTTTGTGTTCTTGACCCCGGACACATTTGGTGTTGCTGATCTTGGGTTTTATCAAAATCTGAATATGTCCATAGCTAAGGAAGAAGGGGATGGAAAAGAGAGGGTAATGCCCCCTACCCTGTAAATCCCCCCCCCACCTTCTAGAAATTTTTGAATGAATATTTGTCATATTGAACAATCACATATATATTCTTTTTTCTAAAAAAAGGTTTCTTTCCACTGGCATCAATGAAAGCACAATCCCCACCCACTTGTTAAGCAGTCCATTCCTCTCCTCCATGCCAGTGTCCTAGCTCCAGGCCTGATTATGAAGCAAGAAGTAAAACTACTTTTTAAAAAGTGAGTTCTTTCTAAATTGTAATGATTCCCCCCTCCTCTTACGATTAACAAAGTGCATCTGGACAAGCTCAAAATGGCCATGAAATTAATTTGTGGTTATGAATTTAATTTTTTTAAGAAGGTAAATGCCACCACCTTCTTTTGCTTGGCACTTTCCCTTGATTCAGGGTCTGCCTTTGTCCCCTTTCACTAATTTTTATCTTGTGCTAGTTTCTCTGCCACTCCACTTTTATCCATGTCCTCCTTCACTGCTCCATTCCACCACACCTTTGACCTCTGCTTCAGCCTCATCTCTTCTCATCTCTATTCTTTGTGCTCTCTTGCAAATAGGATTTTAGCTTATCCTTTCTATGTTTGAGGCATTATAGTCTTCGGTTTCCAATGATTCCTCTCCAAAAACAGTTGTGTAATCCTGGCTACCATGAAGTCAACGGCTTTGAAGAAGTCAAAACTGTACCTTTATGCCTTTCAAGGGAAACTCTTTGAGCTTAAATATTTTTTAACATGATTTTTCAATTTATTTTTGTATAAAACTCAACATGACTCTGTTCTTAGCCTAAAGGGCATGTGGGAAGATGCTGTGTATAAAGAATGAGTATACTGGAGTACAGACATCATGTATAGTCTCCCTCCCTGCCCCCATATATGCGAAGGGAAAAGCCTAATAATTGCCCCTGGTGGCAGCAGGGGACACAGCTAGAGGCGGGGGGTGGGGGAGGAAGGGAGGGGGGATATGGGTTCCCAAGGCAGGGTGGGCATGGGGCCAGGAGGTGGTGGATGAGGGGGGGAGGGAGCAGCTATAGGGGTGGTTCTGGGGCGAGGACGGTATGGTACTCAGGGGCAGGTGACTCGTCCTCCTAGGGGACCAAGGTTCCTGGTAGAGGTTAGGAGGGTCACCCCCCCACCAAGGGTGAGAATGGATCAGGGTTCAGGGTCTACCTGTGTGGGGCTGATACTGTTGAATGCAAGGTCTGTAGTGAACAAGGCCCCAGTTATCCAGGATCTTATCCTGGATCGGGCAGCAACCTTGCATGCATCACAGAGACCTGGCTGGACGAGGGGGCTAGACCAGTTTTGGAGGACCTCGTGCCGGCCGGGTATGCTGTGCAGCACCAGCCTCGTATGGGGAGCCGGGGGGGGGAGGTGTAGCTATCATTTTTGGGGAGGAGTGGTCAGTTAGGAGATATCCAGTCCAGGAGATTCCAGGTGTGGAGGCCCTCCATGTGGTATTTGATTTGGCTGGGGGCAAGGTTGGGGTGTTGCTGGTATACCGGGCCCCTTCCTGTCCAGCGGCATCCCTTGCCGCTCTAGCAGAGCTGGCCTCGGAGGTAGTGCCGGACTCCCCCAGGACCGTGGTCCTTGGGGACTTCAACACTCATGTCGATGCTGGCCTTGTAGGAGCGGAGCGGGAGTTCATGGCCGCCCATGGCAACCATGAACTTGTCCCAAGTGGTCAACTGCCCGACCCATGTGGGGGGACATATTCTTGATCTGGTCTTCTGCTCTGGCCTTGAGGCGGGTGAGCCGTTAGTGGGGGATGTGAGATCTATGCCCTTGTCATGGACGGACCATTATCTCCTGAAGACCAGCCTCCTAGCGCACCCCCTCCAGAAGGGGAATGGACCAGTTAGGTTGGTCTGCCCTCGGAGGCTGATGGAACCGCAGTGGTTCCAGGAGGCTCTGAGGGAGTTATTCCTGGACCCTGACGGTCACTCTGTCGATGTGCTGGTACAGTGTTGGAACATCTTGCTGGGGGCGGCCATTGATAGGGTGGCTCCAAGACAACACTTGCCCCCATCTCGTCGCCACAGGGCCCCTTGGTTTACCGAGGGGCTGCGGTGTATGAAGTGGGTAGGCAGGAGACTAGAGCGATGCTGGCATTGGACTCGCTCTGAATCTGACCAACTTCTCCATAGGACCCATTTGTGGTCCTATGTTGAGACTGGGAGGACAGCAAAGAAGGACTTATTTGCTGCCCTCATAGCGTCTGCAAAGTCATGTCCAGCGGAGCTGTTCCGGGTGGTGCTGGGGCTGGTCAGTCCGGTCTCCCTCCGCCTGGACGGGGACTTGTCCCAGGCCCACTGTGAGGAGTTTGCCACCTACTTTGCAGACAAAATCGCTCAGATTCAGAGTAATTTTGACACCGGGTTGGATGCAGTAGGTGAGGAGTGTGAGGTTATGGAGGCACCGTCTGGTTGATCCGAGGAGTTTCAGGAAGTGACACCAGCCGATTAAGTGGATGTCTTGGGGTCTGTTTGAGCCACTAGTTGTGAACTAGATCTGTGCCCATCCTGGTTGGTAAAAGCTTCCAGGGCGACATTGGGGATGGTTCTGGCAAGGGTGGTTAATGCGTCCCTTCGGCAGGGGAGGTTGTCGCCCAGTCTCAAGGAGGCTGTGGTGGGCCCCCTGCTGAAGAAGCCTTCGCTGGATGTGGATGCACTCACCAGTTACCGTCCTGTCTCTAATCTTCCCTTTTTAGGGAAGGTTATTGAACGGGCCGTGGCTCTGCAGCTCCAGGCGCATCTGGACCGTATCGGTTTCCTTGACCCTTTTCAATCTGGGTTCCGCCCCAGCTATGGACTGAGATGGCGATGGTGGGTTTGGTGGACAATCTCCGCTGGGAGATGGATGCAGGATGTTCTACATTCTTGATCCTGCTAGATCTCTCAGCCGCTTTTGATAC
>QEPC01001673.1:1858687-1910605 GCA_003113815.1 Sphenodon punctatus | reverse complement strand
GGGGAAGGAGGATGCAGGGTGGTGGGGGGGAAACAGCCTAGGGGGAGGATGCAGGGGGGGAGGGTGCGGGGGGGGACAGCCTAGGGGTGGGTGCGGGGTGGGTGGGACCAGCCTAGGGGTGGGTGTGAAAACAGCCTAGGGGGAAGATGGGGGGGGGGATGGGTGGAGGGAGGGCACAGGGTGGGGGAGGGAGGGAGGGAGGGAGAGATCAGTCAATCTTACCTCTTCTGATTGTTCCTGGAGTTCACGGTGGCGGTCCCAGGCTAGGCAGGGGGAGGGGGGGGAAAGTTTAGTTTAAAAAAAAATTGTCCAAGTGTCCCCGCAGAGCCAGGACGCATGGGCAATTAAAAAAATAAAATAAAACAAACAACCAGTCCACGTTGCTTGCTGCTGCCTTGCCGCTCCCCTCCTCCCCCACTCTGAACGGCGGATGGGGGGTAGCGGCAATGGCAGCAGCACAGGGAAGCGGCAGTGGGAACCAGAAGGTGCGCGGCGCTTTCAGACTGAGCAGGGAGGAGGGCGCATGCACGCTGCTCCCTGCCTCAGTCCCCCGACCAAGCTATCTCGCCAGGGCGGTCAGCGCAACCGCCCTGGCGAGATCTTCCATTGAGCGCAATGGAAAGGCTAACCCCTCCTTCCACAGCACATCCCATGCATACTGTGGACAGAGAAGCTCAGCTGCCCAAATCGCGTTTTCCATAGGAAAACGCTGTTTGGGCAGCTGAGCTGCTCAGCCTTTTTGTTCCTTCGGGGACCTACTCCCAGTGGAGTGGGTGGGTCAAAGGGAGAAGAACAACACAGTGACAGGTACAGCAGCCTCTGCAGCAGCTCAGAGGTTGCTGTAGCTGTCATAAGCGGCACGGTGTTTTGTTTTTTTTCAAACAGTTTAAGCCGAGGCGGTGGCCCCCGCAGTGCTTTGGGGGGCACTGCCCCAAACTTCCTGCAGGGGGAGCCGCCACTGGTGATGACCACATCAGAAAGGGGGAGGGCCATAGGAACTCTCCTGTCTCCTTTCCAATGTGGCTCTGCTCCCTATGGAGCATCATGATGTCACAATATTTGACAAGGAATAGCATTACGTCAGAAAGGGGTGTGCCCATTATTTTGCCCAGCCCCTTCTGGGTGAAGGCCCTGAGGGAGGCAGGAACCCTACTCACTATTGTTTACACCCCTCTTCCCTGAAAGTGCCTGTATAGCATAGCACCCACCCACATTCTCAAGACTCATTTTACACTGATATAGGATTTTGTCCTCCATTTCAGGAGTTAAAAGACAAAGGAAAAGTGGAATAAAAATTCTAACGCTACACGTTTTCTTTGTGAATGATGGCTCTGAACACAGATTAATGCCCTTTTAATTAGCTAACAGCAGCAAATGCTTTTTAACTGAGAACCTGTATCGGGCCAGAAAATATTATACTTCCCAACTTAGGGCTAAGATTTTTCTGAAAACAACGTAAGCTTTTCCTGATATCTTTTAGCTTTTACTACCTTTATCCTTTAAAAATTGCCCAAGTGTCCCCGCAGAGCCAGGACGTGCGGCCAATTTTAAAAAATAAATTAAACAAACTTTTAGTACCTTTATCCAGCTTGTTGTACCTTTGTCCTTTAAAAAAAATAATGGCATGCTTTAATGCGATTCAAGATCATCAGAGATGACATTATGCCAAAATGGTGATGTCAGATTCTGAGTGTATGCCTTCACTTGTAGACAGGAAACAAGCCATTCTGCAAGAGTAAGCTGTTGGCGGTGTGATGTTATTCATTCAGGCAGACAGCGGATAGCAACATCTGCTCTTGTTTCTGTCCGTAGCAAGACTCAGGGAAAAAGGAATTTTGGGTGGGGAAGAATGGGCATGTTTCACCCATATGTCTGGTCTGCAAATGCTGACATCTCAAAACTACCCAAAAATGCCCAATATGCAACAGGTCTCTGAGTCAGTTTTGCAGCTGGGATAAGGCAGAGTGAAGTCTTTCATTATCTCTGTCCCATACCCCAATCAGTGATGAAAGGCAGTACATGCACACTGTATCCGAGGAACCTGCTGCCATGCCTTCCACATTATTTTTACCGGGAGGCGCGCAGGGATGCTTGTCTCATGTCCACTGGAGAATAGATTCTGGCAGTCTGCTGATACTAGACCAGAACAAAGTGATATTTTAGAGAGGCAGGATAGTTCGGTTGTTAGGTGTGAGGTGGGAATGCACACCTAGGCTTGATTCCCTGCTCTGCCACAGATTTTCTGTGCGACCGTTAGTAATTATGCTACTTATTCTCTCTGTGTCTCAGTTCGGCATCTGTAAAATGGAGGTAAAAGTACTTCCCAACCGCAAAAAGATGTTGAGAATAGGCCCAAAGAGAGCCCAGGGATGAGGGTATAATTGTATTGGGCCCTCAAGCTCAGAGGGATCCCTAGGGAGTAGAATAATTTTATTTCTTAATATACATTAAAATATGATGAGTAAAATAATAATCAGTACTTATTTAGAGGTGGATTCCTCCTCACTCATTTTAACCTTGCCTGTGTCACACAAATGCAGGGTTAAAGTGAGGATAAAGAGGAAGAGATATTCCTGTCTCTCCCTCTGTTCCCCTCCCTCGTCTCTTAGGCTGTTTTTTCTGGAAGAAACAAGAAATTCCTGGACGAAACAAACTTGTGCACGGGGGGCAGGGGGTGGGTTAGATGTTCCTCCCTGCTACTGAAAGTGAGCCGAGCACCATTGAAAGCAGTGGGCACCGCGAACTAGCGCAAGCGTGGAGATGCGTAGTTGTGTGCTAGTTCGCGGCCCCCACTGCTTTCAATGGTGCCTGGCTCACTTCCGGTAGCGGGAGGAACGTCTAAGCCCCCTCAAGAAAAAAATTTTCTTCCAAGAATTTAGAAATACGCGAATAAAAAGCCTCATGTAAAAACAGCCTTAGATTGTAAGCCCACTGGGGCAGGGACCTGTTTATAATTGTTGATTGTAAAAGCACCAGGTACATTGCTGGTGCTACATGATTACTTAATAAATAAAATAATAATAATAAATAATAATAAATCTCTCCAAATACGTGGGGTTAAACTGGAGAGAGGCTGCTTCTTGAGGGGTCATACTCATGTGTACCATTTATTTAACCATTTTTCTACCCCACCCCCTCCTGCTCATAGAGCAGCTCGAGGTGGCTTACAGAATGCAAAAATAAAACATAACAAAAAACCCACATAAAATATCATTAAAAACATTAAAATGCTAAAAATAAACTAAAAGGGCAGAACTCCCTCACCCCACCCCACCCCACCCCACCCATCTCCCTCTTCAAAGGCCTGGCGGAACAGCCAGATCTTACACTGTCTTAAGAAAGAGGGGAGGTCCAGGGTCAGGTGGGCCTCCACTGGGAGGGAGTTCCACAGCCTGGGAGCGGCCACTGAGAACGCCCTCCCCTCCCTTGAGTCCGGCATCTGCGGTCGACTGCAGGGGTCGCAATGCAATCCGGGGCTTGAGGCGGTCCTGCAGGTAAGCTGGGCCCAGGCTGTTTAGGGCTTTATTGGTCATTACCAGCACCGTGAATTGAGCCCGGAAGATAATAGGTAGCCAGTGCAGAGAATGGAGCACCGGTGTAATGTGCACGCGGAGACCCGTCCCTGTTAAGAGACGGGTCGCCACATTTAGTGTTAATGTTCCTCTGCTGTCCCAGAAAACCATAGTACTCCCTCCTTTGTGTGTCTTTCCTTCATCATCTCTGTCTCAGTGACTGACTGTTATTCCAGCCCTCACTGATGCCAAGTTCCTGTTAACAAAACCAAACGGCACAGTAACCACACTGTGACTCTGCGAGTGCCGAATGCTGAGTGCCGGGTGACACATGCCGTGAGAGCCGAACCTAACAAATGAACGGGGCTGGGAGTGAGAAGAGGGGCGAATATGCACCAGCAGGGGGTGGGGGAACCAGGCACTCCCACTGTCTCCCCCCCCCCCCCCCCCAGACACTCTAGTAACTAAGGAAGTTGGGCCTCCCTCTCTTGTGAAGCTTGTGCAGTCACATTAAGGCAGACAGAGAGAGGCAGGGGAGAATGCTGCACAGAGAGAGAGAGAGAGAGAGCTCTCCCAAGCACAAACCAAAGACTATTTGCTAATCAATTCTCACCCAAGCCATCCAGCCCCAATCCTGCGCTCCAGCCATCTGCTTCCTACTGCAGCAGCAGCTACACCCCATCACTTATTCCTCCCCAAACACACACCAGCTGCTCCACAATTTAACTGAGAACATGCCAACACGTGGGCACACATTAGCCCACATGGTGGGCTCACTTTCTCTCAACTAACACTGTAGAGGTGGTGGGCGACTGTTTGCTGAATGGTGTCCACATGCTGGGTGATCCTGACCACGTAGACAGGTGACTATTGAAACAGCCATTTGTGGGGGGGTTACCTTGTCCTTTGTTAACACCCAAAAAGGTGGTGGGGGGGAATAAGGGGAGGGAAGAGCTGTGTACCTGCCTGCTCATCAGAACAAAGGAGGAGGAGGCAGTTACTCTAAAGGAACCCCCTTTGGACTAAAAACCACAGATCCGGCATGCTCATGCAGACACCCCCTTAGACAGAGGTTTTCACCTAAACTACAACAGAAGGTTTTGTCAACAGTTCACTGGAAGATGCCCTTGTCTCCAGTACATGTAAAGAATTCAACCTTTGACGCCAAAGCTATGCTTGACTTACACAACTGTCCTAATTTTCTTGGATGCATTTTATGTACTACACAGTATGAAAAAAATAAGCCAGATTGTGTACCAAAATTGCTGCTTTGGCAAGATGCAGCAGAGCAATTAAAAACAATCACTTTAAAAACATAAAAAAATTTAAAAATTAAAAAAGAACAGGAACATCAACAGATCCCTGTAAGGTTTTAATCTGCAACAAGGAACATAAGGATGGAAGGAGTGGGTGTACTGGGTTTACAATACCAGTTTCAACCAGGTTAATTCTCAAAGGAAAACAAAGGTGTTCTGTTCTCTGTTGCCCACACTATGTCAAGCTATACACCTTGGGGGAAATCCAATGGCCCACATACGCCGACCCCCACGCACGATGCACGGCCAGAACATGCGCATGTGTGCCATGTGCAGAGCATAGCCCCGAGCAGCTGTGCCGCACGCACAGCACACATGCACACCTGACTGACTGCAGGCAGCATACGTGGGCCGTTGGATGGCCCCACTTACGTAGAGGAGTGTATTATACACACAGTACATACAGTGGTGCATGCTACACAGCAATTACTATGCATGTAGAAATAAGAGGGTGTTTTCAGACAGACAGGCTGCCCCCGGTGCTGGTCATGCCAGTCCGCTTCACCCCAAGGTAGCCCATCCATCTAAAGGCAGCCTGCCAGATGTGTAGGAGGAGCATGGGCACACTGGTGGCACACTGGAACATCCTGGAGTGCTGCTGGTGGAGCAGGCCAGCCAAACCCGGGGCACCGGCACAAAGTGGAGCAGCTGTTTGTCTGATGTGTGGACCCATGCTGGTGCTCTGCTTCCAGCTGGTCATTGTCCCAGCCAACACCATAGAGTTGCAGGCACCATCCCAGAATGTCAGGCAATTGCCCGCAACTCTATGGTGTGTGCGTGGGGGAGGGGGGGGGAGGGGCAGTACGCGAGCAGACTGTGGCCCAGCGAATCCGCTGGGGCTGGAAGTGGACCCAGGTGGGGCTGGGAGTGGATGGACACGGGGGTGCACCCCCACAGCAGCTCCCGGGGCGGGCAGTCCTGCATCTGTCTAAAAGCATCCAGAAATATAGATAGCGTGATACATCCAGTGTACCTCCCTATATCTGGAACCCCCCTCAGGAGATAAACTATTTGTGCAGATATGGAAGACATTCAGATATGGGAGGCTCACTGTTGAAGAGATGATGGGCACTGTCAGCACTTCTCTATTCCAGGAATGCTTATGTCTTTGTGAAAGACAAATTAATGACCAGTATAGAGAAGTACCTGGCTGGATAGGAGAAGACTAGTCAAAAGGGATGATACTATTCTGCAAGTCTAGCAACTAGGAGGGGAGTGTTATAATATTAATATAAGCAAATAGTATGGGTCAATTTACTTTGAGGAGCGAGAACTGTGTTATACAGAGATCTCTACCAGGCCAGTTAGACAGTGGAAAAATAATAATAGTCGATAATTTGCCAAGGGAGACTGTGGTAGACTCCATTACCAAAGGTCTTTAAAAACAGGTTAGACAGACAACTGTCAGAAATAGCAGGTACTGTGGATCCTGTTTCATGGTGGGGAGCTGGACTAGATAGCCCTTAATGTACCTTCCAGCTCTGTGATTTTTGCCGAGTCAAGGGGAGGAGACACAGCCTTTGGCTTTGTACTTCAGAAAAGCTATGATGGAATAGGTCCTCTGCAAACACACACAGACACATCTAGGACAAATATATGCTGACTTTACACAGAGACACTTAAGTTGAATTTAAAAAGATGACACTCACGTTCAACCTTTTTCTCCAGCATTGCCAAGTGATTAGCTACTTCGGTTTTCAGTTCATTGATTTTAAATACCCTAGGGAGAAAGATCTCAGTTACGTGCATATACGTTTATTTCTATACCTACACAATCAAACAAAGGTCTTGTGTGAGAAACTTTCACATCTCTTTCTAGTGACCGAAGGATTGTACTTTATGTAAAGTAAGGAACAGATAAAATCTTCACTAAATGTACAGTTCTGGATTAAGCTATGTGCACATTCCGGGATTTTCCATGAACAGTAAATAAAGATGCCCTAGTTATAGCTTTGGGGATCTATAGAAAGGCTGTAAATGCACTTTAAAACCCCCTCTCTCAGCAGTGACCTGTTATCGGGAGCCTTAGGGAAGCAAACCTAAATTGAAAATGCCAATGCCAGTAGCTGGGTATTTTTGCGCCTTTGAAGCTTTTCCCCTTTGAATCATAAGGGTGGCTTTGCGGAAATGCAGAGGAATTGATGTTTCTTACTGAAACCAGAAAAGAAACAACCAAACATCCATAGACATAGCGAGCGCTATTGTATGAGAAATGAAACCTGTATACATGAAAAAGGAAACGTGGCTCCTATACCACTCAAGAAAGAACTGTTCCTTTTGCTTTCAATAAGAGGAGGGAAGAATAGCAAATTATTTAACACGTCCTTTCTTGAACAAATAAAGTACAGAATTCAGTCTTAGCAGAAACTGCTGCAGCTCCTCCCACTGCAACCAATGTGAGTTTCATGCGCTTGCACCATAGCTGAATTTAGCATAATATCATTTTGTTCATATAACAGAGTTAAACTGCATCCATCCTCTTTTTACTCCACTTTCACAAGCAGAAGTTTACACATGGAGGATTTTAGGATTTTAAAATTCTAATTTAATTCGAAATAACTTCCCAACTACTCTGGAGTAAGAGGTCCCACACTCAGTGCTGGATCCAGGGATGCTGGGGCCCTGTGTGAAATGATGGTGTTGCTCTCTCCTAAGACAGGAATGTCTGACAGACACACTCTGACTCACCCATTTAAAAAAAGGAAAAAAAAAGGAAGTGTTGTCATAATTCATTGTTGATCCTCTTCAGGGGCCAGGGCTCCCTGTATTACAGACCTGTACGTTACGCGTATATGTTATTTTTAGTTTATTCCTGGGCCCCATGTGTGTGTGAGGGGGTGCTCCGGATTTTCCACAGGCCTCCACACACTAGGGCACCCTGCACTTGAGGACCGGTTGACTCGTATTTTATACCAGTGCTTCTCCCACTCCTGCTGAGTTTACAAATTCGTTCCTGTGCCCCCCCAAAACATGGGTCCTTGAATGGTCACACTCCTGGATCTGACCCTGCCTCACTTGATCTTGGGGGTGGGGGTAAGTCCCTGTGCAACAAACAGTTCAAGGTGTTGGGAGCTATCCTGGGATTCCAATGCGACATGAACATTTGAAAGAGAAATGTTTACTACATTTCATTGATTTTAAATACCGAAGGAAGAAAGATCCCAGTTATGAGCATATAGATTTATTTCTGTACCTACACAATCAAACAAAGACCATGTGTGAGAAAACTTTCACATCTCTTTCCAGTGATTGAAGAATTGTACTTCATGTGAAGTAAGGAACAGATAAAATCTCCACTAAATGTACAGTTCTGGATTAAGCTATGTGCACATTCCAGGGTATAGATTCCCCATGAACAGTAAATGAAGATGCCCTAGTTATAACTTTGGGGATCTACAGAAAGGCTGTAAATGCACTTCAACACCCCCTCTCTCAGCAGTGACCTGTTGTCGGGAGCCTTAGGGAAACAAACCATGTATTACTGCAAAGTAGTGTGGTGTAAATTACTCATGTGACCACATCCCAAGATAAGCTGTCATTGGCTTTGATGGACCCAGGATTTCACCCTAAGGCAATGATTTTCAAAGGATGCTTTTAGAGAAACACCTCCCCACCTACTGTCCTCCCACCATCCACCCACTATACCTGTTGCAGGTCTGTAATAGTGCCTCATGGCACATGTATAATGGGTGGGAGGTGGGTGGGGAGGTGTTTCTCTAAAAGCATCCAAAGAGGCCCCAGAGAGTTAGGTTTCCAACTCTTACTGAAACTCAGTGCAGGTTAGACCACTTAGAACCAAAGGTCACGATCCACAAACCTCTTACTCCAGAGTAGCCCCAATGAATTCCACAGTTTTCAATGGGGTTACTACAGAGTAAGATCTTCGTGAATTGCAGCCTCCGGTGTCTTTGAAAAACTACAGCCAAAAGTCTATGACTGGAATCCTAAAACCATACTTGTGAGTAGTCTCATTGACCTTAGCTGGGTGCAAGTAAGCGGTTTTAACACAGTGTTGAAAGAATAACCATCATTTCAAGATTTTTACCTTGAGAATTGTTCAGCCACTTGTGTCAGCACATTCTGGAACAATTCTTCTTTCTCTAAAAAGACAAACATAAAGGGGAAACCTTTAAAAAGAATATCCGAAGGGAATGCATTAAATCTAGTTGCTACGATCTTGCGAAGAAATATATTCAGCAGGAAAGGTATTCTGGTAATAAGCCATCCTTTCATTCGAATTAAGATGCCTTAGTAGGGCGACTCTTTCCCTCCACCCTAGTGAGCCCTGAGGTGGGCTCAGGCTCACATTCCAATTGCGGCCGCCCTATGGATTAGGGAGTGGTGTCTCCCTTAGCAGTGACCCTCTCATGGTTCCTGGCCAGCCTAGGCCTCCTGCTACAAAGGTTGTGGTACTGCCCCGGGTTTCCAGTGAGGAACTCCAGAATGGCAGTAACCCCACCAGGAGGGATATTTTAAAGACTAGGCAGGGCCAGCACTTCACCCCCACTCCCTCTAAAAACTTCCTTCTTGGTGGGGCCTTTGTCAAGCGGCCTGAGCACCACTAGAAAATGTTTTTGAGTGGGTGCGGACAGAGAGTTAGCCCCACTCCCTCCTTCGCCCACTTTGAAGATTTCCTAGCAGTGTTCAGGTTGCCAGCAGAGGGCCTCCATAGAGTCCAGATCCTAGGCTCAACTGAGCCTCTTCGCTTCATGGTAACTACACCCTTGAGTACCTCAACAATACCACAGCCACACAGCCAAATGAACATGGAACTGAGTGCACTACCAGCAGTTTGTAAGAAAGGGATGGTAATGTTGTGCACATTGCTGCTGCTCTTCTCTTCTGCCCTAGAGTGCTACTAGCCCTTGCAACACTAGTTAGACTGGAGCCATAATGCTCAAGGCTTGTCCATGTGAAACACTAACCCCCAAATAAATCTTCTCTACCTCTGGACCCCACAGCTGGTGTCTGTAAACCTTGGGGTAACACATGGGTATTCTCCACATGGTTTCATTTATCACTTTGAAAATATTTGTAGAATGCAGTCCTCCAGCCACTTCCATATATATTCAGACTGGTCTGGCCACCAGGGTCCTTTCTGTGGCCTGCTTCCAGTTGTGAGTTCCTAAATATATTTCCTCTCCCCCTCTCACTAGATTGTGATCTACATTGGGGTAGGTATGTGATTACTTTACCCAGGGGTAAAAATGCTTTTGTAGCCACTGAGGGTTTGAGTTATTTTACCCCTGTGTAAATAACCACAAATTGTGTATTTCATATGAACGTGGATTAAGATATTACACCAATGGACACTTCAGGAAGCCTTCAGATAGGTAGCGAAGGAGCAACTTCCCAGAACTCTGATGCTGGAGTGGAATGCAAGAGGTTCTGATATGCAAAGCAATTCCTCAGCCAAGCAATTCTTGTAGTAAACTGTAAGAACTGAATTACCACAGTGGGGGAGATCATAGGTCCAATTAGTCCAATGTCCTTTCTGTCCCTGACACTGGTGCAATGGCTGTCATTGTGCTATCCACTACGCCAGGGACATTTTATTGACTCTACATTATGCCCTGAAGCATGAAGATTGATAGCTTTTTATAAACTGTATCTAAGCCAGCAGAACTGCAGGTGCTGTTATTGCTCACACAAGTCTGCTTTTTTTTTTTTTAAAAAGTAATCTATTCCAGCATTAAGTAAATACATAAGGAATCATTAATCGATGCTTGAAAGAAAAAGAGGCTTATAATTCCAAAAAGAAACCTTTTAAAATAAATAAATAAATAGGGAATGTTATGATTCTTGCTGCTTTTGACACACCTTATTGGCATTTTATTCTGCTTTCAAGCCATCGCATGTCAATTTTCACAGGCAAAACGGACACTTAGGTTGCTTTTAGATGTGTGCAATGCACAAGCGGTATAAAATCACACTCCACGTAAATATCCCGTGTGCGGGATTTAGACGTGACATTTCACGTGTTAAAGGTGGTCGCGCATTCTTTTAAAGCCGCAAATTAAATACCTCTATCATATAGGGAATTAGCTCTTTGGGATCGTTAACACCCTATTTAAATGGAGAAGGTCCTCCTTGTTAGGGAGTTTCAGTGTGAGTTGACTTACAAAGAAACCTCTTGCTATGAGAAACACTACCCGAGGTATTTAATTTGCGGCTTTAAAAGAACGTGCGACTGGCTTTAACGCGTGAAATATCACGTCTAAATCTCACACATGGAATTTTTACATGCGGCGTGATTTTATGGTGCATGTGCACCGCGCACGTCTAAAAGCAGCTTCCGGCACCTCGTTCCCAGTGAATTTCAGAGGATATCTTTTATTGGACCAACTTCTGTTGGGGAGTGTGCACAAGCTTTTAGGCCACACAGGGCCCTTCCTCAGGCAAGTGAAAAGTCAGAACTATAGACTGAACCATGTAAGACAGATATATCTGAAAGCAATCATTTCAGAGGAAGCTTGGGGTGGGGTGGGGGGGGGACTACATTTGAGACCAACACAGTGGCAACTACACACTTTCTCTAAGACTACTATTAAAAAGTTAGACACCTCTATACCCATATTCATTAAATAAATAACTTTGACTAGAAAAATCTTTTTTTAGCATGAAAGCAAATTAAACTTATGATGATTTATATAGCACCAGCAATGTGTCTAGTGGCGTACAATTTTTAATTAAAGACAGTTCTCTATCCCGAGGGGCTTAGAATCTAGGAAAGACAAAGGAGGGGAGACAAGAGAAAGGGGAACAAAGGGAGAGACAGAGGGAGTTAACAAGCGAGTCGTTAGCACACATTAGTCCACATCTGGTGGGTGTCCACCGCCTGTTTACTTCAGTGCTGCCAGTGCTTATGTAGTGGCTATTGCTTCCTTAGAAAGGATCCATTCTCACAAAGCTACTCTTCATAACGTTCAAATGGCAGTTGTACACGAGAGGCATATTTACTTGTATTTTTTGCAAAGATCTAACTTATGACTGTGACCCACAATCACACACAGTACAACGGTACGATTCACTCTTTTTATTAGACTTCTCAGCCTCAGTGATCGATAGAGCAAATAAGATTTACTTCAGAAAACTCTTCCCTTTAGCCATTATGTCACAAAGAGTTTCAAACAGCTGCTGAAATTCAAAGAGCAGAGTCACAACAAACAATGCTTATAACTGAACACAACACAAAAGATTAATCTCTGCTTACCATGTACTGTGCCTGGAATACTACACAAGTCCAACAGCAAGAATACTCTCGGCAGCTTGAGTCTCATTAGCTCACTGCCCCTCAGATCTTTGTCAGTGGCTGCAGCGTCCACAAGAGTGACAAGCTCCTATAAAAACCGGGTCCTGTAAAAAAAACTAGTTGTTCTACTTTCACTCCCTCCCACTGTCAAAACTCACTTGGAGTGCTAGGACATTCTAATCCAGGGAACAGTCAATTCGAGCCTGATGTTTATAGACGTAATAAAAGATTTTCAAAACGGAGATGCATGTTTTTATAACCCCAGAGTGCAGTAAAGATATGGCTAACAATGGTAGTTCTAGTTCCTCTCATCTTAAAGAGACAAAGGTCTATTTCTTCACACTATTGACATGATTTAAAAATCAAGAAAGGTCCAATTGTTAATTTTTTTAAAAGGGGAGAATTATGTACAAATTGTTTAATCTCACTGTGCCACCTGTAAAATGGAGACAGTGTTCCTGTTCTCTTACCCTTTGCCTCATTTTCCACATAGAACACTGGGACACAGAGGTTGTCCTTTAGGAAAAGACTGTGAGAACTTATTCCATAGGCAGTCTGACTGATTTCAATATGACCACTTGTGGGGTAACTGCTGCTCAAGATGAGCACATGTAATTGCAATCTGAATTGAGTTTATAAAGAAAGAGGTACCAGGGCTCTGACCGGCCCAAGGAGTCCACACTCCCAACACCAGAAGCTTGGAGGGTGCTGAGGGGACAGTGGAGTGGCCATTCCACCAGCCCCTGCTCCCACCCAACCAGGGCCAGCGTTAGAACATGTGGGGTCCAAGGCAAAGATAAAATGCGGGGCCCCAGTGCTCCCACTCTGTCCTCTGTGGCCCCAATCACCTCTGGAGCATGTCTGCTGGACCCTTGAGATGGCCATGCTTGAGGCCCTGCTGGGAGAAAGGGGGGACCTTGCACCCTGCCCTGGTGAAAAGAGGGGCCATTGCAGGGCTTCCAGAAGAAGAAAAACAGCAGGGCCCAGTACAGTCGCCCCAGGATGCCCTGTGGTGAAGCTGGCCCTGCACCCAACTTTTCCGTCTCCTGCTCAGAGCCAGATTAAGTGTGATGGGGCCCAAGGCTGGGGGCTGCCACTGTCACTTAGCTATTTAATGCTGCTCATCACCTTCAAACCTGTCAAGAGAGAGGCTGCGGCTGAGACTGGGGCTTCTGCAACCAGAAGAGGTGCCAGAGCTGAGCACTGGTAAGTGCTCTGGCACAAATTAAGCCCTGCCATATCACTAGATGTATGGATGGTACCTAGCATAACCGTATGTGATTCCTAATTCATTATAATCACCATGAATGTCAAAACAGAGGAGTGGGGCTGGAAGGATGAGGTCAGAAGGCACACATCTCTCCTCCTTCCCCTTCTGACTTGGGGAATGGTTCCCTTCTGAGTTTTAGCCCCCTGAACAATGGCAGTAGCCACTAGCACATCTCCTCTGCTCCACCAATCCTCTTGCTCTACCAGTCATTTGTCATGATTACGCAATCATGCCACCCACCAACTAAGGAGTCCGCTCCACAGAAGTGGAGAAACACTGACAGTAGAGCAGTCCTGGAGAGTCCATGATCTGACTGGCAGCAGATGAGAAACAGCCAGTAGTGTAAGAGCATAAGTAGTGCCAATGGGCAGACCAATACTCCATCTAGCTCAGTGTGTAGTCTGCAACAGCAGCAAACTTGGGTTGCTTCAGAAAAGTGCATAAAACAGATCATAAATGGGCTGACCCCTTTCCTGCTCTTCACCCTGTCTCCGATGGTCAGGGGTTTCATTGCCAGAGCCCCAGCCAAGTCATATGGGGTGGACAGACGGGAAGGTATGCTCCTCCAACTCACATGTCAAGGCTCTGGGGAGTTGGAGGACAGAGGCAACCCCTTTCATTTCCGACTGTTGTCATCATTGTCATTTTGAAGCTCCCCGGAGGACAGTAACTGTGTAATAGTTGTGAATGTGCAGGTCATTTTGTATCCCAGAATTTTCCACAAAATATTTCAGTTTTTCCACCAACATTTTGCAAGTGCGGGTCAGAAAATAATCCAAGCAATATCATGGGCAGCTAAGCATGCTCCAGCTTCAGGGTAAAACCCAGTTCTCCTCATACCGCTCTTTCTTATACCCTGCACCGTTCTGTACGTAGGACTCACAGTGAGGTTTCTTCACTGACGTCAATGGGAGTTCTTCCCAGAATGAGTGCACGACATTTAACAGAGACCCATGCTGTGGGTATGACACCTGAAGTGTGGGAACAAAGGAGAGCATCTTGCCCTTTTTCTTGAAAGGTCAAATTCTATCAACCTCCAGATTTGGCTGGCAAACAGATGCACACTGTGGAAGTGCCTTCGTTCCACAGGCAGCCACAATACAGCTATTTTTCCTGCTAAGAGCTGGAATAATCAGTATGAGAAAGCCGTATGTAAGGCAAGGTCAGGGCATGTATATGCTAACCCAGGAAACACATAATTTACATTCCCTAGGTCACTTCCTTAGGATACCCTCTGTGACATTTGCAAATGACCTTGAGGGCCTACAGGGCAGCCTCTCTATCGGCTAGAACATGGTTCTCAATCTCTGGCCCATGAGGCCACAGCAAGCGGTCTGAAGTAGGTTTGTGGAAGTAGGCATAGCTGCTGTAAAATGAGTTTCAGTCGCTGCCAGCTTCCCCGTAGCCACCTCATGCCTTGGACATTCCTTCCCCTGGAGATGATTTTTATGCTAAGGGGGACCAAAGCCATCTGTTCATGCAGCTGCAGCCTGCCTGGAACGAGCATGCACCAGGCTACAGTCATTTTCAGCAGGTGCATGAGGATGATAATAGTTTGTTGGTCCAAAGAGTTTTTGGAAATACTGGTCTAGCCTGTAACTTTGCAATGTGTTCTGAGTGCCTATTTACACCGCTCAAGGAATTAATCAGAGAATAAGGTTTGACTGCAAGTTGCAGTTTCCTCCTGTAATAGAGGCAGTCCAGTCCTAAGTTGTGGCAGGGCCAGGACCCTGGACTCACAGTGACACTGCCTTCATGACCGGGTCCTGGGAGGAGGATGTCTTCTCCATCCAATGTTCTCATGCACTGGGGAGATACTCATGACTCTCTGGGCCTCCACCTTAAAGGTGTATCCATAGCCCTCCTTCCGAATGCATGAGCCTTAGGGTCATCCAGGCACTGAGTCCTTGGCTGTACTCTTCCAAGAGTCTTACTTTTCAGGGGCTCTGACTTGCTTCTTCTCTTCCAGTGCCTCTGTGCTCTGGAATCCCTGGCCAGACTGATGTCTTCCTCTCCGTGGTCACCTGGTGTCTCCTCCCTCTAGCACCCGACTGATGAGCCTGCTAGGGTGGTGTTACTCTTAGCATTCAGGCTAGTGTCTGCCCACCTTGCTAAGGCCCTGGTGCTATCTGGCTCCCCTCACCAGCACCCTTTTCCTGGCTCCCCTCAGTTCTACACTGCAACAAAAGACATGACTCCTCCCCTTCCCGGGGATGAGATGGTATTCCTGGCCTCCTTCTAGGCCTATGCAGGTAAGCCCACTCACAAGTTAATGGGCTGAAACTTGCAAAACCTTACTCAGGTGAGCAATCAATGCAACTGTTCACTGGCACACCTGGTGTTAAAATCCAGCCCAACAGGACTACTAATACAAGTAATACAACAAACATGTTTACGGCATGCCAACCTTTGCCCTTAAAACATTGCTATTTAGGGTGAGCGTGTCATATCCTTGCATATATGTTAAGAGAGAACTTGTCACATATATTAAAACAGATTTATCATAAATAGTCATAAGGATGATAGTGTCTATTTTTAATCAGTTAAAAAAACAAACCATCAGTGGCTCTCCCTTGAAGTCTCTATCTCACCAATCACTCAGTAGATTAGGCCTGTTCACAGGTTCTCCCATACAGCTCACCTATCAGGCACCTAGGGAAACTAGAGTCAGTCCAACATACCAGTCATGCTGGTATCTTCGAGGAGGAACTCTGTACTTTCTTGCTTTTTCCCATGCGAGTGGTTGATAACCTGTTAGCTGAAAAGCTATAGAAACACAAAGCTGGAGGGAAGGATGCCTTCTTCACCTCTTCCCTGGCTAACAGACTGTGAAATGTGTTGGTAACATGTCAGGATGCCAAAGGTCTCTAGAAAGAAGTGATAAATGCTTTAATATCTTCCTCCACTGCCCTAAATCTCAAACTGTTATGGGACACTATAGCCTCTTTTCATTTTGGTGTGCATATTAAATTTAGTCCTGGAGGTATATTTGCTATGGTTTTCTCTGTAAGGGGCATGTGGGGTGTGTGAGGGGCAGAGAGTGTTGGAAATGCAAGGACTGTGAGATCATTGCATCCATTTGCCCAATGCAGAGTTTACAGAGGAGTGTGAGTAGCTAATCATCAATAAGCAGGCAGGAAGCATACTTAAGCTTAAGTAGCTTTATTAGGAAATACATGTAGGATAGGAAAGGCCTACATCTATGCTAAGTCCTAAGACTAGGTGTGTTCAAGAGGGAGGAAGGAAGCTCTCTGAGACACAAAGAGATGAGAAATCTCCTGGGGGAGGAGATTGACCAATCAGGTCCTGACAGGAGTAGGACAGATAGGATGGGGGAAGGGTTCCCTGATCTGTCTGTCTACTCCTGGTGTTTCTAGCAAACAAACAGGATGAGGTGCTTAGGGGGGATGCAACCAAAGGAATGTATTTCCAACACCCCTTCTCATCGTCCCGTGCACCGAATCATTTATGTGCACTGCTGACAATTCCCAATGCTTCTCGTAGCCTCTGGAAATTGTCTCTGGGTAGCGGTTTGGTCAGCACATCCGCTATCATTTCCTCTGTAGGACAATAAATCAGTTCAACAAGTCCTTTTTCTTGCGCTTCTCTCACATAGTGACGCTTGGTGTTGATGTGCTTCGACCTTGGCTTTATCTTTTCCATTTTCGTAAGCTGAATGCAGCTTTGATTGTCCTCATACATCTCAGTTGGCTTTGGTTCGTCTATTCCAAAGTCCTTTAGTAGTCTGTGTAGCCATACTACCTCTTGACATGCTTGAGTGGCTGAAATAAATTCTGCTTCTGTGGATGAAAGGGCAATTAATGACTGCTTCTGGCTAGTCCAACTGATTGCTCCGCCTCCATACAGAAATACATTTCCACTCACAGATTTGCAGTCAGTCTTGTCTCCGGCCCAGTCCGCATCCATATATCCCATCAATCTGGGGTTCTCGCTTGCTGGTAGTTTTAAGTTTAAATGCATTGTGCCCTTCAGGTACCGTGCTATTCTCTTGACTGCTATCCAGTCCCTTTGGGTTGGTGCACTTACTTTTCTGCTTAGTATTCCTACAGCAGCGGCAATGTCTGGCCTTGTGACGGTGGCTACATACAACATTTTGCCAATTGCAGTTCTGTACTGGTTGTCCTGTGGTAGGGGCTCGTCGTTGCCTTCCTGGCTTAGGAAATTTGTTTCCATAGGTGTCCCCACTTCATTAGCCTCTGTCATGCCTAGGCATTCTAAAATGTCCTTTATCTTTTGTTTTTGATTGAGAAGGAAACTTCCATCTTTTTCTCGTTCTATTTGTATTCCAAGATAGTAAGTGATACCTCCCAAGTCTTTCACCTCTATTTCTTTGTTCAGATTCCTGACGATTTCATCACAATCTCGTTTGTTTTCATGGCATACAATCAGATCATCCACATAAGTTAGAATGTATGTCCTCCTTTTATTTCTGAACCTTGAGTATAGGCAGGGGTCAGCTTCTCCCTGTATGAACCCCTCCTTAAGGAGCAATTGATTCAATTTTTCGTTCCAGGCTTTCGCTGCTTGCTTTAAACCATAGATACTCTTTTGAAGTTTGCACACAAGTTCCTCCTTCCCAGGTTCTTTGAATCCCGGCGGCTGCTGCATGTAGATATCCTCTTTGATATCACCATGTAGGAATGCAGTCTTCACGTCTAAGTGCTGCACTTCCATTTTTCTTGCAGCTGCTATGCTGAGGAGTGTTCTTATTGTGGTGTGCCTTACTACTGGAGCAAAGGTTTCGTCGTAGTCTTCGCCGTATTTTTGGGAATATCCCTTGGCCACTAATCTCGCTTTGTGGCGCGTGATTTCCCCTTCTGCATTATGCTTGGTCTTGAAGACCCATTTGCATCCAATGGCCTTTTTGTTTTCAGGTAGCTTTGTGAGTGTCCATGTTTTATTTTCATTAAGAGACTCAATTTCTTCCTTGGCAGCATCTCTCCATTTGCGCGCCTCACTGGTTTGCATTTTTTGAATGTCTTGCCATGTTGAGGGCTCCTGTGGTTCCTCCACTTTTGCCGCGTAGGAGAATCTCGCTGCTGGCACTCCTTTGTTGTGTCTTTCAGAACGTCTCACTTCTGGTTCTGCTTCTGCTTCAGTTTCAGTATCAGCATCAGTGTTATCTTCTGGTTCCAGTTCTGGTTCTGCTTCAGTTTCAGCATCAGCATCAGTGTTGGTGTCAGTGCCCCCTTCTGGTTCAGGTTGATTGAACATGGTCAAATCAAATGAAACTTCAGCTTCCTCTTTTATCTGCAGTTCTGCAGTCTTTTTCTGTCTTGATGAACTTGGCCTCATTAGGTCTGGCATTTGATCAGTGCTTCCCTTTTCATTTTCATCAAAATAGACCACACTGCTTATCTTCACATTTCCAGTGTCAGTGTCCATTACTCTGTATCCCTTGCATCCTTGTGCATAGCCAACAAGTATCCCTTCTTCACATCTGGTGTTAAGTTTGGTCCTTTTGGCCTTTGGGATATAAGCATAGGCTTTAGAGCCAAACACTCTAATGTGCCCCACACTGGGCTTGTTCCCATGCCATAGTTCATAAGGTGTTGCTTTTGCACCTTTGGTTGGGAGCCTGTTCTGCAGGTATGTGGCAGTCATTACTGCTTCCCCCCAGTATTTGTTTGGCAGATTCGCATCCAAAAGCATACATCTCGCCATCTCTATGAGAGAGCGATTTTTTCTTTCTGCTACTCCATTTTGTTCTGGTGTATGCGGGATGGTTGTCTGGTGTTCAATTCCTTTTTGCTTCAAAAATTCTTTCATCTGTTTTGAAACATATTCACCTCCATTATCTGACCTTAGGATCTGAGGTGATCTTCCAAACTTATTGCTGGCTCTTGCAACATATTCCTTAAATTTCTCCAGCACCTGACTTTTCTCTTTAATCAAGTAAGTGAACGTGAACTTGGAAAAATCATCTATGAAAGTCAATGCATACTGGTTTCCTGCAATTGTTTTTGTCTTCATAGGACCACAGATATCACTATGAATGAGCTGTAGGGGGTGCTGTGTGGCTTCCTCCTTGCTCTGATGAAAGGAGGGCCTAGTTCCCTTTCCTTTTACACAGCAAACACATCTCTCATCTTTAGTTGCACATGAGTTCATTTTAAAATGTTTAACTAGGTCTGGAAGTGCATGCAACACATCTGCATTTCTATGGCCCATCCTTCTGTGCCATTTGCTTTCACAGTTCTTATGTCTGCAATCTTTTGCAGCATTTGCATACTGATCCTGTTGCAAGCAATCTACCTTGAATAGGCCATTTGAATCCAGCATTCCTCGCATAAAAAGCTCCTTTTCCTTTGAAATTCTGCAATATTTCCCTTCAAAATGCACTGCAAAACCTTTCTGTACAGCATACTTGACACTTATAAAATTATGATCCAATTCTGGGACATATAGAGCTTCTTCAATGGTAACTTTCATTTCCTCACCGTTTCCCAGATGACATATGAGTTTAGCCCTGCCTCTTCCTTGACAATAAACTTTCTCTCCATTAGCCAATCTTATAGGAGTTCTATAAGTCCTATCCAGATCAATAAATCTGTCTTTGTCCTTTATAAGATTTTTAGTTGCTCCAGAATCAACAAAGAAATCATGTGAAGCAGTCTCACATTCTATTCCTTCCACATTTTTAAGTTGAGATGCTTTTTCCTCAACCAGGCTGAAAGCCCTATCATGGCTCCCTTTGTTCTTTGCAGAGAAGCTGGGAACTTCTTGCTTGGTGCATTGATATGCGAGATGCATGGTTTCCCCGCAATTGAAGCAACACTTAACTCTTGCAGATCCTTTTGAATTTGCAAAAGGCTTCTTGTTCTCAGCTGCCTTGCAGGCAAGCTGTGAGGAAAAGTTTGGCTGTTCATTAGTTTGAGCCATATTAAATTCCTCAAGTTTCTGAATAACAACATCCAAAGATAGGTTATCCTGCATTTCTATTATCTGACAGACTGTTTGAAAAGTTGTTGGTGGTAAAGAGTTCAGCAGAAATGCCACTATCAATTCATCTGGTAAATTCAGCTTTTGATTTTCCAGTCTCCTGACTAGTTCAAGCAGGCCATTAACATGAGCTGAAAAATCTTCACTCTCATCCATTCTCATATTACAAAGTCTTTTAAGCATTTGTATCTTTGATATATTTGACTTCCCTTGATACAGTCTCTGTAAAATTTCCCACATATCTTTTGCAGTTAACTTGTCACGTATGTGCACATGTAAACGCTGACTCACCGACATTGAGATGATTGCCATAGCTTTGTCATTTTTCTCATCCCAGAGTTCTTGTGCTGCCCCTGCATCTGTAGGTCTGTTGGACTCCAGCATTTTCCTTAGGCCTTGTCCTCCCAGTGCCATCCTTGCATTATGACTCCAAGCTTCATAGTTTGTTGCTCCAGTGAGCCTCTCTGGAATGGAGACCTTCAGCATAGAATCCATGGTCACAGAGACTAAAATCTTTCTTTTCTTTTCTGCCTTTAAGATTAATGCTAGCACTCAATTTTACTCACTCTGCGCTGCCTTTTGGGTGTCTGGGCCCATAACCCTGTTGGAAATGCAAGGACTGTGAGATCATTGCATCCATTTGCCCAATGCAGAGTTTACAGAGGAGTGTGAGTAGCTAATCATCAATAAGCAGGCAGGAAGCATACTTAAGCTTAAGTAGCTTTATTAGGAAATACATGTAGGATAGGAAAGGCCTACATCTATGCTAAGTCCTAAGACTAGGTGTGTTCAAGAGGGAGGAAGGAAGCTCTCTGAGACACAAAGAGATGAGAAATCTCCTGGGGGAGGAGATTGACCAATCAGGTCCTGACAGGAGTAGGACAGATAGGATGGGGGAAGGGTTCCCTGATCTGTCTGTCTACTCCTGGTGTTTCTAGCAAACAAACAGGATGAGGTGCTTAGGGGGGATGCAACCAAAGGAATGTATTTCCAACAGAGAGTTGGGTTGGGGGTGGGGTCAAAATTGGGGCTGGAGAAGGGAAACAAAGGGTGTTTTCAGATGTTACGGGGCCTGTTGGTCCCGTACCAAAACCACCCTATCCATTCCCTGCCGGGATGACCCTGTCACGCCGTATCAGACGTGCCGGGGGATCCTGGCGGGGAATCTGGGACGGGGCCACGCGGCGCAACGTGCGGTCGCACGGCCACGCCTCCTCCACGCGCCCCGCCGCCCGCCCTCTGGGGAGACGGGTGGGCGGCGGGGCCAATGAGGCTGCTGCATCGGGCCGGATTTGCCACGGCCCGGGATCCCGCCGGTGATCCTGGGCCATGGCGCCCGACCAGACAAGACGCCGGGGTTCACCCCGGCGTGGAATTGCATTCAACATGCGACGGCCTCCGGTCCCACCGCTTCGGCCGCTCGCGTGGTGAATGTAATTCCACGCCACGGTAACATCTGGGGGGAAACATCCGTTTCCCCCAACAGACGTTACGAGATCACAGCCACCACGCGGAATTGAGCATGGTTGACTGTGATCTCGTATCATCTGAAAACACCCAAAGAGGTGAGCCTGGAAGTCTGGATCCGAGCAATGTAGATCAATGCATATAAACCAGACGGAGTAAAGAAGCCAGAACCAGAGGCCATAACCGGAATGGGGGTGTCAGTCTGAATGGGCACAAGAAGGGAAACCAGGCTAGGTGTCAGGGCAGGCTGGGGAACAAGGCTGAGGAACAAGAGCAGGAGCAAAACAAGAAGTGAGCAAAGTTGTTCCATGCAGCTTCCTGGTGCTGCTAGCCACCCTCATATGCTGGCAGGCAGCCAATCAGGAAGCTGGGAGACATGAGAAATGGCTGGGGCTCAGGGACCTATCAAGAGTCAGTGGGGCGTGGCCTATTTGGCACAAGAAAGGTCTATACAGTAACTCCTACGTTCACACAGGTGAGTGGTAATGGTGCTTGTAAGCTGGTCACTGCCCCCAAACCCCAAGGTTGCTGGTTCAAGTCTTGGTGATTAACAGGAACCTGTGTGGACAAAGTGATGGTAACAAAGTAATTACACTTGCAAATGCTCAAGGGTAAATTCAGTGCATTCAAGTAATGACATCTGGATGCCTAAAAAATAATAATCTCCTTTCATCATAGTACGTCATATGGCGGCAGCTCCTTTCAAACTCCCCCCCCCCACACAGGTCTTCAAGGACAGAGACGGTACTTGGTTGTGGGGACGGGGGGGCCCGTTGCTGAGACCTGGGGGCCGCGGGATTCTCTCTCCTCCCCCCCCTTGTGGGGACGGGGCTCGGAGATGTCAACTTCCAGACTGTTCCCCATAACACCGGGAGCAGCCAGAGGGAGGTCGGAGACATCAGCGGCAGGCGGGAGTCAAGAGCGGACAGCCGAGAGGGAGCAGATGGTGGCAGCTACTTTCAACACCCCCCCTTCTTCAAGGACAGAGACGGTACTTGGTTGTGGGGATGGGGGGCCCTGTTGCTGAGACCTGGGGGCTGCGGGATTCTCTCTCCTCCCCCCCCCCCTTGTGGGGACGGGACTCGGAGATGTCAACTTCCGGGCCACTCCCCATAACACCAGGAGCGGCCGGAGGGAGGTCAGAGACATCAGCAGCTGTCTCTTATACACATCTAGATGTGTATAAGAGACAGGTTGAGGGTGGGGGGCCCTGTTGCTGAGACCTGGGGGCTGCGGGATTCTCTCTCCTCCCCCCCCCCCTTGTGGGGACAGGACTCGGAGATGTCAACTTCCGGGCCACTCCCCATAACACCAGGAGCGGCCGGAGGGAGGTCAGAGACATCAGCAGCGTGCGAGAGCCAAGGGCGGACAGCTGAGAGGGAGCAGATGGCGGCAGCTCCTTTCAACCCCCTGACGGAACTTGGTTGTGGGGATGGGGGGCCCCGTTGCTGAGACCTGGGGGCTGCGTGATTCTCTCTCCTCCCCCGCTCCCCTTGTGGGGGCAGGGTTCGGAGATGTCAACTTCCAGGCAGCTCCCCATAACACCGGAAGCAGCTGGGGGCGCATGTCGAAGGGGCACGTTCAAAGGGGCCTGCCCTTCGGCCGGGTCATGAGGCCAAGGCGAGAGATTCTGTGAGTGTTTCTATTGTTTGGGGGGTTATGTTACTTACTGATGAGGAGGATGGTACAGCTGACTCCCCCTGGTGAGAGAGGGGTGGAGTTGGGTGAAATATCCCCTGGTGGCAGCAGGGGATAGAAGGATTAGCTCATGGGACCAATTGCCTGATTGCGTAGGAGTTGGTGGAACTGGAGAACATCAGTTTGGGGTGTGTGTGTGTGGATTTGTGATAAGTTGATATTTTGTGATTTTCTTTTGTTATTTTTGCTGTGCTGGGTCCCCTGCGTGGGATGAAAAACCGAGAAATGTATTTTGTTATGATGTGAGCCGCCTCGAGTCGGTTTTCGAGAGAGTGCGGGATATAAATAAAATGCTATGCTACGCTATGCGGTGGAGAGTGTGTGGTTGCTGTGTTGGTCCCAAACATAAGAGATGGAGACAAAGTAGTTCAGATGATAAAAAACAGTTACTTTTTCCCGTTAGCAACACCCCACATTGAGTAACTGCTTTCATATAGAGCTACCTGTGGCAGTATAGAATTTTAAATAAATAAATAAATAAATCCTGACTTCTTGCTTGCCTGAGGAAGGACACTGTGTGGCCCAAAAGCTTGCATACTCTCACCAACGGAACTTGGCCTAATAAAAGAGATCATCTGACCTATTTTGTCTTCATCTCTTATTTGGGAAGGTCTTTGATGAGCTGTACACGTCTATTGCTTTTAATTTAATTAATTTAATTTTTTATCCCACCCTTCCCTCAAAAGACTCAGGGCGGCTTACAAAATAAAAAAATAAAAACATAACATATATAAATATTTCAAAACATATCAAAATAAAAACATTAAAATACAACCCCCCCAAAGAACCCCCCAACCTGTTCCACAAAACCCACCCAACGCCACCTCCCCATTCCCCACACTCCCACACCTCTACTACAAACCCACTCACAACCCACCCCCCTGGTCTCCTATCCCCATGTGCCAAATGCCTTTTGAAACAAAAAAGTCTTACACCACTCCAGAAGATGCTCAGGCTCAAACGAACTTCTGGGGGAAGGAAGTTCCATAGCACCAGGGCAGCAATTGAGAACACCCCTCTGTGAGCCCTTGTCATACAAACAAGATTAACAGATGGTACTCACAGGGAGGCAGATGCTCCAGCTCGCACAGGGAACGCGCCAGCATCCTATGGGCGAACCCCGCTAAACCACCCCTTGTTGGGGCTCCCCGGATGGAAGCACAGGATGCACTGGGCGAGCTCCGGACCCGAGTGCTACCCCTCCGCTCCAGGTGGGCTCCCCGCGGCTGCTGTTGGGGGCTCCCCACTGCACTGCTCTGCCTCTACGGCTTCTTTGCCAACCTGCGGCCCTGGGAACCCTTCCTCACCCCGTACCTCCTGGGGCCAGACAAGAACCTCACCGCAGCTTCTTATACTGGGGGCGGGGGAGGGGAGGAGCAACAGTTTAGCAGGTGTTACCAAGACACTGCTCCCCCACCCACCCACAGCACAGCACAGCACAGCAACAGCACAGGTTGCAGACCCCTGTCAGTTCTTATACTGGAGGGGAGAGGGGCAAGAACAGTCCAGCAGGTGTTACCAAGAAACTGCTCTCCCTGCCCAGGCAACAGCACAGCTTGCAGGTCCCTGCAGCTTCTTAAACTGGGGAAGGGGCAGGAACAGTTCAGCAGGTGTTACCAAGAAACTGCTCCCCCTCCACAACAACAACAGATAAGTTTGCAGGCCCCTACAACTTCTTATACTGGAAGTATATATTTTAACCTTGGAAATATATGAAAACATTCAGCGGCGCATCCCTGATATGTATAAACGAATGCATAGGGGTTTCAATTCTTAGTTAATTTCTTGGATGGATCTTTTTCCAGCATGAGGTGCTCTCAGAAAATGATGCCATACTTCAGTTTGAGTGTTTTTCTCAAGGATAGTCTATGTGACACGATTTTGATAACTGAATTGGTACCTTTGGTATTGCAAAATGTTTGAACTTCTGTTGAAAAGTGACCACTGTCTGAGCTTTGCAGACACGTGAACAACCTGCAATGTAACAGTACCACTGGAGTCAATGGATATATATAGCAGAAGTAATAACCTTTTGTATCCCCTGACCGTTCCCAGGTGACCAAAGTCAGGAAGTAACAGTCAGTTTCTTACCAGTACTCCTGTGTTTTTGTTACACCAGTGGTTCTAACATTTTTCCTGTGGACCTTTTTCTGTGTAATCAAATATCTGTCAAGATTGTACCCCCTTGAAATGACCATAATTAGTGAACTGAAATACCAAAATAAACCAAACAACACATCCAAATAAGTGGTTATTCCGCTTTTTTCAGTTTAAATCTGTGGAAATCCCTACTATTTTAAATTCAAAACAAACAAAAACAACAACAAAAACAGAACCACAAGGAGTTGCACTCTCCACAAGATATTCTACTTTTGCTATCAGCTGGGCAAACATGCTCTGGGAAAATGCAAAGACTGCTTTGTGTAAAAAAACCCAAAGATCCTCAAGCCACTGGGCCAGATTTCCAGTACATCTGAAACAAATTATCTGCAATATAAGTATAACCAATGCCAACTTCAGGTTCATCTGAACAAAGCAGATACATTCATTTTTGCTTCGCTTAGTCATTTTGGATATTCATTTCAGGTATTTTGGCCCCATTATTTTGGTCCCTTTGGTTCAACTGAAATACGTGAAGAAACAAGTATGCAAGTTTTGTTTTGGGCATGGAGATTTATTTGGAAGGCTATTTAAATCTGCGACTAATATTCGTGAGTGTGGAATTTGTTTTTTGTAAATTTCGTTTCAGCTCTAATTTCCAATTAGTGTCAATTGGTGCAATTAATATTGACTTAACCAGAAAAGGATCAGGCCATTTGTAGATGGGGCAAGAAAACAAAGACACAGCCCCTCCTCTGCATATGCCTCACATACTCTAATGATCTGACATGTATTTGCATCTCTGCCCCCGATCCTCCACTCTGCGCCACTGCCAAACAATTCGTTCCTTGCTGTGCACCGTCTGTGTGCTCTCCCAAAGCATCGGGGGGGGGGGGGGCAGGGGGCAGGAGAGGAGTGAAAAATCAGTTGCTTAGCTGCAGTGCGAAGCAGAAGATCAAGCACACCTGACTGCTCTCCCGCATGGACTACAAGTCTCATAATTCCATGGGAGTGCTTCTGCCAGAAGAGCTTCTAGCGTGAGCAGCAGGCAGGACCCCAATTAGCCCCTGGATGTGGAATAAAGTAATGGGGGCTAATCGGGGCAAATGTGAGTCAGAGAGTGGTGTCAACACACATTCTACCACTCCTTGGCCACCCCCTGCTGTTGTGTCTAATGACGCCCATGGGCTTATAGGCTCATGTGTTAACATAACCAATTAATAAAAATAATGGGTCATAGTTCTTAAAATAGATGTTCCCAAAACAGGGATCAGGAGCCCAGGCAGGGTCATGATTACAACTGATGTTTGCCATATTTTACATGTCTTTGTTGATGTCTGGGGTCATGGGATTATAGTTAAGTCTCAAAACTGGTCACGCAGCCCAAAAGCTTGAGAAGTAAAGCTGTCCTAAAAGTTTATCCTTTCCCACTGGGGTGATACATCATCATCATCATCATCATCATCATCAAATTTAATCTGTATCCCGCACTCTCTCCTTATAAATGGCTCGAGGCGGCTCACAGCATTAACATAATAATACATAATAAACACAACACATCAATTACTACAAAAATCATTACAGCAATGACAGCCCCCTAAATAACAGCTCCCAATATAATTTTATACAATATAATACTACCCCTCCCCCCAAACAATAATTACAACAAATACATCATCCATCAATCCAACAGTCCTCTCATATCTACTCACAGGTAACATCAGAAGTCCTGCCTTGACTACTTCCTCAACTCCACCCTGCTGCCACCGGGGGGGAGGGAGGGAAGCTCCTTCTACCCTCCTGCTCTCACCAGGACGGAGAGTCCTCTCGCATGCAATATAAACATATCTCTCCCCTTCCCACCAAACACTAACTATGCTGGCTCCGTCTAATGGCCCAGACGCCAGACCCTGCTGAAGGGGCACCTGGAAGTGCCCCTTCGGCACGGGCCCCTGGCACGGCTGCCAGCATGACCGTTGGCCGCTCCCGGTGTTTGTGGGAGCAACCCAGAACCTGGCCTCCCCGAGCCCCGCCCCCTCAATAGGGGCAGAAGAGCTGGCACCCTACCCCAGCTGGGAGAGACCATCCCCCAACATGCTGGTCTATAGGCTCCCGGGAGGGGGATGGGAGAAACCCCCGACCACAGCATCCATGTGGGGAGATAACTGGAAAACATATAGACACTCAGCTCACTCACCAGAAGGAGGGTCTCAAACCTTTGCACCATGTGTGGACTACATTTTATTAAGGAAGGTCATGCTATGGGTTATTTTCTCTTCACACTTAGTAGCATCTGGGTCCCTTCCCTTACAGTTGCAATTGGACAATATCCCTGGAGCAACTACATTGATCATTTACACGGGAAAGTTCTGCATTTTTTAACAGTTTAGAACATGACCAAACTTTGGTCCTTTCTCCCTTTCCTTCTGCTCTGTTCCTTTCTCTTTGCCTGTTTCATGATTGCCAGCTCATGATTTTATCATGAGTCTCATGACTGTGGGTTTTTCCCTAAAGTAGTTTTATGGTAGGCTGGGTTTAAGAAGGACCTCACCTCATGAGCCATAGGGTTGTATAAGTGTGCACAAAATTAAATTTGTGAGCGTTGGGGGGAGAAAGCTAGTGGGAGCAGGAGAGAGCACAGAGTCACATGCCACTCTACATGTGTCAGAGTGAAATCAGCAGAGGGAAACGGTGGGAAGGAGGCTAGTTGGGACAGAACTGGAGGAATAAGTAGTGAAATATGGAATAAGTGAAAAGTTGGGGAACAAACAAGAGGATGTGGGTGGGCGGCTTGAGCACACCCAAAGCAAAGTAATTTATTTTCCCAAGCACTGTAATTAATCATAGTTTTCTTCGGAAACAAATGAAAGCAGCACAGTGTCACAAACGTCATTTGTTACTGATCCAATCCTATGGAATATGCAGTTGCTTGCAGTGTATCTAATTTATGACATTATTTCGGACAGAGAGTGCACTACCCGTGCAGCTTTCCCAGCAAACACACACACAGCGATACAGAGCAGGAAATCCAGCTCGGTATCTTGACGTGTGTTCAGACCGGCCGAATCCCACACAGATTCTGGCTTGCGCATTCCCTCCCGCAGCCAAAATATGCGTGGGGAGAAAGGTGTGAAAGTGAGAGACTGTTTCTGAATGAGGCACCTTATTGGGACCAAATACTTGTGATTAGTGCAATGTAGAGACATGTTAGTTTTTATTTCTGTTACAATTTAACTAAAGAACCTACATGTAACACATTTAGTCAGTGTAGCCTAGTGGGCTTGGACCTAGGAGACCATGGTTCAAATCCCTTCTCAGGCATGAAATTACTAGGTAGCCTTGGGCACGTCACTGTCACTCAGCCTTGGATCTCATCTTTAAAATGGGAATAATAAATGCAGGGTTGTTGTGAGGGTGAACTAGATAAGGATTGTAAAGCATCTTGAACATTAAAATTGCTATAGAAATTACAACTAATAATATCCAGTGGTATCTTTTTAAATTGAATATTTTCAAGCTCTAAGGTGCTGTACTATGGCTAAAATTAAGGTATTTACCTGAGAGCTGTCCAGTGGCCACAGGTATTACTTTGTACGGAGTACTGCAAAACAGAAAAGAGGAATGTTGATGATGACACCAATAAAACACTTTCTTTCTGATATAAGAGAAATAACTGGTGTAAATACCATGAATCACAGGAGGAAGAATCTGAATGCATTCTGAATCGGCTTGAACTTTGTGAGTTTGAGGGAAATAAACATGTGTTTCCCACAAATGCATCCCTTTCAAGTTTTCCACTGAGCTGGGACGCTACACAAGGTGAGGTGGTATGTGACAGCAAAGTTACCAAAATGTACTGGAAAACACTGCTGCAGCATATCAAAGCTTCACTCACTGATCTATGCCTGAGGGTCATGCAGCACAAAATAATAATTTGCTCCTGCTGTGCCCTTTATAGATTGTGCTGGCCTGGATTTACACATGAAGATGAGTGCAGCTGCACTAAATCCACTCTCTTCCACATGCTTTGGAGCTGTCCTATGATCTTCCCTTTTCTAATGAGATGTTTTATCCATATTCATCAGTATGGTCCTAGATAAATCTCTTGGAATATTGTCCACAAAAAAATGGAACACCCCCCTCCCCCCAGGACATATGACCTCTGGTTTAATGGGCAACTCTGATTGCTGAAAGAATAAATCTGCAATAGCGGAAACGCAAGTCTTCCCCACACACTGATCACTGGCTCAGTGAAATAGCCAGCCTTCAGCATCTGGCACTCGGGCATTAAGGTGTCCCAGACCTATTTGGGCTGGCTTCCTAGGGTTAATAGATAGTGTAATTCTATGGCCGATGTACGCTGATTGTGGGCGCCGTGCTCTGGTCAGAACGCGCGTGCTCAGGTGCGCATGCAATGCCGCACGTGCAGCACAGCTGCCCGGGATAATGCTGCATGCATGCACACATGCGTTATGGTCGTGGACTGTGCGTGGCGTCGGCAGTTGGATTGCTCTCACTGGGTATTAACAAACATGACGATAGCTCGCTGCAGTCCGGGTGTGGTCCATGCAGCCCCCACTCACATGTTTAGCGTGTACAGCCTGCTAAATGGGCAGCTCCTTCTGTGTATTGCATGTGCTTATGGGCAGTCCCCACTGACTACTACTACTTATTTCTATAGCACTACTAATCATACGCAACACTGCACAGATACACATAACCTAAAGACAATCCCCGGCCTATGGAGTTTATAATCTAATCAAGACAAAAAAGGCATAGACAACTACAAATAAGAGTCTTCCTATGAATAATGAACTACAGGATGCAGGTATTCACTAAGTTTATTTCAGTTAGCATGGTTGAAATCAACAGGACTATATAGGGCCTGGGTTAATGTTTTAAAAGCGCTCTCAAAGAAGTAGGCTTTTAAGGAAGGACTTAAATATGGACAGGGAGGCGGCCTGATGCACCACCTCAGGAAGTTTGTTCCAAGCATACCATGCAGCAAGATGGAAAGCGCGGAGTTGAGAGTTGACAATGGAGAAGGGCACTGATAAGAGCATCTTGCTCGATGAATGGAGGTCACGAGTAGGGGGGGTAGGGAGAGCTAAGAGAGGAGAGGTACTGAGGAGCTGGAGAGTGAAGACATTTGTAGGTGAGTAGGAGAAGCTTGAACTGAATGTGGAAGTGGATGAGGAGCCAGTGTAGTGACTTGAGAAGAGGGGTTACATGGTCGTAACTATACAAGGAAGGTGAGTCTCGCAGCTGAATTCTGAATATACTGTAGTGGCGATGAATGGCTCAGTGGGAGACCTGTGAGAAGCAGGTTGCAGTAGTCTAAGTGGATGTAATGAGATAATAGATTAGGGTTTTAGTAGTGTGTTCAGACAGGAAGGGAGGGATTTTGGTGATATAGAGAAAGAAACAACATGTTTTGGCAGTGTTTTGGATGCGAGCAGAGAAGGAAAGAGAGGAGTCAAAGATGACCCCAAGGTTGCGGGCTGAGGGGACTGGGAGGATGACAGTATTCTCTATAGAGATGGAGAGTGGTGGGAGGGGAGAAGTGGGTTTAGGAGGAAAGATAAGAACTGTCTTGGCCATGTTAAGTTTAAGGTGGTGGTGAGACGTCCAGGCAGTAATGTCAGACAGGCAGGCTGAGATTTGGGACTGGTATAGATCTGAGAATCATCAGCATAAAGATGGTACTGAAACCCACAGGAGGAGATCAGAGCACCAAGGAAACGAGTGTAGAGAGAGAAGAGAAGAGGGCCCAGAACTGAGCCAGGAGGCACACCAACTGAGAGTGGGATAGTAGTAGAGGAGGGTCCACCAAAGGATCCACTATATGTGCAGTGAGAGAGGTAAGAGAAGAACTAAGAGAAGACAGAGTCCCAAAATCCAAAGGAGAACAGGGTGTCAAGGAGCAGTTGGTGGTCAATGGTGTCGAAAGCAGCAGATAGGTCAAAGAGGATGAGAACTGAATAATATCCTTGGCCAGGAAGAGGCCGTTGGAGATTTTGATAAGGGCTTTCTCCATGGAATGTAGAGGATGGAAGCCAGATTGGAGTGGATCAAGAATGGCCTAAGTTGCAAGGAAGTCAAGGCAGCAGACATGAATAGCATGCTTGAGCACTTTGGATGCAAAGGGGAGGAGGGAGATGGGATGGTAGTTAGCAAGGTAAGTAGGGTCCAGTGAAGGGTTTTTTGAGGAGCGGTGTGATCACAGCATGTTGAATGGCTGCAATGGAAAGTGATAAATTGAGGACGTGACAGATGGAGGGAATAACTGCAGGGGAGACAGAATGGAGAAGATGGGTGGGGCAACAGAATGGAGAAGGTGGGCGATTTCATCCTCTGTAAGAGGAGAGTGTCAGTGAGAGAGAGAGCAGAGAGAGGGGCAGGAAGTGGTTTCTCCTGAAAATGCTCTAGGCTCTTCACCCACGACTCTATGATGTTGGTGGACCTGTATGCGCAGAGGCACTGTATACAACTTAATTGATGGGATGCAGACACATGGATGCACATTAGCCTGCATTTGCCTGCACAGTGGGCTCCACATGCTCCGGGACCCTGCCACGAGTGGGGGCTGCGTGTCCGGTGGGTGGTGGCCGAATGGCCAGTGAGGGTGAACACCTAATAAATGGCCAGGTGGACACCCACCTGGTGTGGGCTACCATGTTCTTTGTTAACACCCTAACAGAGTCAGCAGCAACACCGCTGGTCTTTCCTTTATCACCTATTCCTTTACTCTCTCTTCCCCAATTCACTTCTCTTAGCTTCCCACGCTGCAACCTCTGTCTATTACACTGGTCGTCTCTATGCATTCTGTTAGCCCTGGGGGAAACCAACCATGTGTCACTATGATGTCACCTTGTGACGCAGCAGTTTGAGGTAATGTTCAAAGTAAACTTCAAACGTTAATTGTTAACTAAAGTTTACCAAAAAGTAAACTTTACTTCAAACGTTTGAAGTAACGTTTGAAGTAAAGCTCCATGTTTATCCTGCCACCATGACTGCTACCTGTGCACATGTGCAGGTCTCTGTGTTTATGCACAGGCCCATGGGAGTGAACTGGAAGTCATCAGACTGAACTTCCAGTTTGCTCCTCGGGGCTTGTGCACATGCACAGAGGTTCCTGGAGGCCCATGTATGTGCCTGGGGCATTCAGCTTGGGTCACACAACAAGCCACTACCCCCCGCGGTCCTTAGCACTGTTGGATAAGCTCCCTGCCTATGGCCTCCCTGCATTCCCCCACCCATGGAATGAGAATCCTGCTTAATGGCAGGGACCTGGATTAGAGAACCCTTCACTTGTCCCCTGCGTGCATCCCCACATCCAATGGGTATCTGCCCCAATATCATTTGGCTGGGTCCACCAAGGCATCCAAGTCGCTCGATACCTTGGGTCTACGAGACAGTGATATCCATGCGGATATTCGTTTCAGCTCTAAAGCAGAGAAACAAAAATGCCTCAAAGACCTTGGAACCTCTGGAGCAAAACAAGCGGGGAGACAACAGTTGTTATGTACTGTAACTACTTAACCTGTGGTACTTTCCCATTGTATCTACACATGCTTTAATCAAACTGGAAACCGGATGGCCCTTTCTGCCCACGAGCCATTTCAGCTTCTGGCCCAAACATACTCAATTCACAGATGAATTTTCAGCCACAAGTGTATTTACCATAATAATGCATAGTGCTGTGCTCTGCCAAGGTTATGTACGCTCAGTCTCCTGTTAAAGGAAGCCCACAGGCTCACAGTCTTTGACCCTTTTCAAATGAGATGCACCCACACATGGCATGAGTGGGTGCCTCCCATCTGAATGCTGTGGCAGATGGGTGGGCATGTGTGTGTATGTGCTCCTGCAAAATACGCATGCCCACCCACCTCCACCCATCACTCATGCATAGAGCAATTAGCCAAAATGGTGGTTGCTCCATGTGTGGGGATGGAGGGGGGTTGGGTGTGCGCCTGTGTGCACCCCACCGCAGGGCGGATCGGGGCAGCCGCCGTGGGCCCCTCCGCCCATCCCCGAGCCCAGGCCCGAGGAGTGCCCCCTGATCCGGGGAGTGCCCCTAGGCCCACCGGCGGAAGATAGGGGCCCCGCATTTGTTCCCTGCCCTGGTCCCCGCTTAGGCTAATGTCGGCCCTGACCCCACCCCCTGCACTGGCATGCACAGCAACTGCCTCTGCAGACACGGCCCATTTGGGTGGCTACCCCTCTAGGTTTGAACTGGAGCCACTGGATCTGGAGGGGAGGTCCAAGACACTGGGGGAAGCCCTGATTTCTCCAGGTTTTCTTGGAGAGCTGGGGGAAATCTGGGCTGGTAGGGATGGGGAGGTGGGTCCATGCCAGAAATGGATTTCCTAGTCCCTTTTCCAACAAGACCCTGCACCCTTCTCAACACCAGGACATCACGGTGTTAAAAGGGGACAAGAAATCCCTTTGCTCCACTCCCTTTCTGACATCCTCTCATGCACTGTGGAGCACAACACTCTGCATAGCACGTGGCCATTGGATGGGGTGGGGGCACTCACTGTGCTCTACCACTCTGGGTTAAATTGAGGGAGAAAGTGGCAACCGTACCTCTGACGGGCCTACTCATCATCGGGATAGGCTCCCCTGAGCTATTTGGTCAGGAGTGGGGAAACCTTTCCTTTCCTGGGGCCACTTTGAAAATTAGTACAAGCTCGGAGGACTGCATAGAAATTGGGGGAGAGGGGGTTTAAGGGGTGATCTCAAGAAAAAGAGGGTACAGATTTTGTCTCCTATCCTTGAGTGTATGCCCTTATATCTAGTCCAGCACCCTGACATTAAGCAAGATACGCAATACAAAAGTTGCACTTGCAGGATAGGTCAGCAGCTTCCTATCCCTACCCCAGCTGGGAGGAATTAGCTACTGCTAATCGGCCAACTAACCACCTGTGTTGCCCCACTAGCAAGCGCCCCATGGCAAAGAGCCATTCCCTGTAACAACTTACCCCGGTGGCCCAAAATTCAGGCCTGATCCTGCAAGCACTCAAGGATCTCTCCCTTACAAATGGATGCAACTAAAAATCAAGGAGGCTTGAGTGCTCTAATACTGTGGGTAACTTTTGCTGTTTTCACCACCACCCCCTCCTCCCTGTTGCATAGTATCTCAAGCTAGAGTAGACAGTAAAGAAAGGCCAGTCGTGACTAAGCAAAACAATTTCATTGGGCGTGCTCGGTTGTACAGGATTGGGTCCTTATGACCCTCTTACCTTTCTGAGTTTGTTGGCATTGTTGGGTCAATGGATACCATGCAGTCATCTGAGGTCAAAAGTGAGATAGTTGTATTCCTGAAAGACATGGTTCAGAGAGGTTTATTGAACCAACAGAATATGGGCCCCGTTCTGCAGTTTCACTCACCTTGCAAAATGAGTGCAAACTAAGAAAGAGACAGATGCCAGAGATTGCATTGCACTGTGCAGCAGACTGCTACTGCATTCAGAATGGACATGGGGCATCAAAACTAAAAAAAAAAGTGTGACTCTGTCCTTGTAGGTGGGTGGCTTTCGCAACACTTGGAGAGCTTAGCATGCCAATAGCTTCTCAGTGAACCAAACTGAACTGAATTTGAGGGCAAAATGCTACCTGTTTAATCTGATACTGTATCACACCCATGTTGTACTTGTGTAAATGATGAGTACTCCCAAGGACATTTAGGGCCTTTACAGGAATGATATGCACTACAATCACAGATGCAATTTATGATTGAAATGGGAGTGGAGTCTTGTCTACCTCAATATGGAAAGCTACTCTCTATGTAATGTCACATATGTGGTGCTCTGTTGAATAATAAGGTACTGACTTGTTGCTACTGAGGAGCTATCAATTTATTATTTTACAGGTGTGTTTGTGTGTGTTTGTGCATGTGCATGTGTGTAAGAAAGAGTTAAAAATCAAGTTTGATATTTATTGTGAGGCAATAAATACAAAATTCAGCACACCCTTCCCTGCACACCCTTACCTAAGTGGCTATCCTCTTTGTTAGAAATTTGTTCCAAATGGATGTTTTCAAATTGTCAATCAAATCTCTTTTCAAGAGCTTTTAAAAAATTAGTGCAACACTTTCTGAATTTTCTTTTGCCAATTTTCACACTACAGATTCAAATGAAAAAAACACAACAACAACAGACCTCCCAACCCGGGAACATTTTTTTAATATTAGTGAATACTTAAGTCCTTTGGAAGGCTTTATTTAAAAGATAAACCAAACAACTGTCACCTGCTAAAGTAAACCTCTCCTTCACAGTACATTTCACAAATAACAAACTGGTAGACAAAGTCTTCTAGGTGGGGAAGTGGAAGCGTTTGACAGCCCTAGCCAACAACAATTATGGATTTTCCTAATAACATCAGAGGAAAATACCAAGGGTAAACTACAAAGCTTATCGACTTGTCTGCATCACAGGATTCCAGAATTTATGGGCCATGTTTTACATGAAGGTGATGTTTTAAAAAGCATTAATAAACAATCGATGCCGTAGGTGCTTACAGAGGGTTTTAAGAATATGGGAAGGTGCTATACTCCTGATTTCTAACCATCTGCAAGCAATCAGCTGATCTATTAGAATTACCAACAATCTACGAGTCACTTATTAAACCACCTGTCAATCATTTATTAACCCTTTATACACTATTTACAGCACTATCCCTAGGTATTTTGCTGTTCTGGACAAAATTTATTTGCTGCTAATTGGTAGGAAACAGTAGTCCTGGGGGTGGCACAGAGGGATTCATGCAACTCTTGGAGCTTCTCAGGACACTGCTTGCCCAATGGAAAGGTCAGCCCTGTTTACAAAATGGAATTTTAATACTATGTGGTACCATCTTATTTGGTCAATAGAGTAACCATAAAACATCCAGACAGTTACACACATTTCTATATTGTCATGTGTTTTGGGTTGCTATTTCCCTTCAGCCTTCAATATGGTGGCTGGCTGCATACGTACAAGTCTAAACTAAGGCCCACCAGATTCTCCTCTGCACACATCTAAGGAGGTTCTATGACGTTCTAGAGATGAGAATTAATGAATAGGCAATGAAGGGGCCTGTATGTTGATGTTGCCATCTTATGGTGTTGTCTTAATGTCACCTGGTGTCTAGGGTACGGATTCAGAAGGGAAGAGCAAAAGCAGCACGTAGACACGAACTCAAAGGCTGAGACCAGTAGGCAATATTGACTTGTTAATTTTACCGCCGCAGAGGGGCACAGAGAACACACACAATTTGCATTGGGGGGGCTGGTACGCAGGGGCAGTTCGAAGACCCAGGTTATATACCTTTTTCGCTCACATATTCATTCATCTTTTCCATCCCTGACAGATGTCATTCACCTCTAGCTGATTCATAGTTTAAAGTGAAACCTGTGACCTGTTCACTGTATGGAGGGTTCAAGTGCTCAGAGGATCAGACAGGCCACCCCAATAGAAGAATTATATTGCCAAACCCCCAAAGATTTCAAAAATTATTAGTCAGACACCAATCCCTCCCATTTTTCCATCCCAAGTCATGGGAATGACAAAAAAAGAAAAGAAAAAAGCCCATGCCATTAAAAGGATAATGGCATGAGGATCTCCTTGTTCACTTTCTGTTTTCTGATCTTGTAGATGATATATGGGTCACACTTAGGGTTGCCAGATCAAAATTTCAAAACTAAGGAACACTACAGAGCGGAGGGGTACTGAATTAAGAGACACCCATTATGTTCCATGGAGCTGTAATGTCCAGAATAAAGGAGGTCCGCACTGTAAATAAGGGGTGTCCATTATGTTCTCTAGAGTGGTAAAGTTCTGAAAAGTGATACTCCCTTAAAATAAAATAAAATAAAATAAAATAAAAACCTGGCAACCCTAGATATACTCAAAGCTTTTTCCTCAACCATATTGTGAGAAATTTCCTTTAAAATAATGAGAAATGAAGGGTGATATTTAAGAAGGTCAGATCTATCTGTATCAGTGATATTTACCTTGGTAGTCCAGTTGCAATGCAGAAGAGGTCCATAATGTCTTTGGAATTGCAGTATTTACTGAAGACCACCTTCCAGGCAAAATAACCCAGGGAGGGGGAGAGAAAAGGAAGAAATATACAGTTAGTTCCCATAAATACTCTAATTTACTTCCTATTTGTACTGGATTCATTGAAGTCAACATTCTTTCACTGAAAATACCTGACTTGCTCAGGGTGCTGGAATTCTTCTAATTTCTATTCGGTATTCTGCCACACACTTCAACTGTTTGTTTTTACTTTCAGTAGAAAAGAGGAGGAGGAAAGGGAGTTTGGGTATCCCAACCACCCCAACTACAGACATACCTGAAGTGATAGCTGAAGAAAGCCTATTGGCTATTCGATGTAGATGATGTGTTCACAGATTCTAGAAAGACATCTGGGTAACAGACCGCTGCCAAGGGTAGCCCCACGTATAGTGCGTTACAATAATGCAGTCGGGAGGTAATGAAAGCATAGATGATGGTGGCCAGATCTGAATCCGAGACATACGGCCAAAGCCGTCGCACCAGATGTAATTGGCAAAATGCTCCTCTTGCCATTGCACATTGTGTGGAAAGTAATGTGAGAGCAATCCCCAATTTGTCCAAAGCGGCTGTTTTGATAACTACCATAGAGATGGACCCTGCCTTATTACAGTTGCAATCAAAATAATAAATTAAAAATTAATTTTAATCAGATTCAGACCACAGCCTCCACCTGACCATTGAGGAGCACTCCCAGACTATGAACCTGAGCAGCCGGAGGGGGGGGGGCAAACCCCATCAACGATGGGAGCCACCACCCCCTCAGCCCTACCCACCAACATCACCTCCATCTTGTCGGGATTCAGCCTCAGACGGCTCGTCCTCATCCAGTCCCCCACAGCTGCCAAGCACTGGGTAAGCACCAAGACTGTCGGGCCTGGGTCTCCAGAAAACGAGAGATAGCGTTGTGTATCGTCGGCGTACTGATGATGACATTGTACGCCGAACCCTCTCATGACCTCTCCCAGTGGCTGCATATACACGTTGAACAGGAGAGGGGACAGAATAGAACCCTGCAGGACTCCACATGTGAGATTCCTGGGAGACGATGCACATTCCCCGACAACCACACGCTGTGCTCTCCCCATCACGAATGAGCGGAACCATTCAAGAACAATTCCGCTCACCCCGGCCCAGTCCCACAGCTTTGCCACCAACATCTCATGATGAACAGTATCAAATGCCGCTGACAGATCCAGTAAGATCAAAACTGTGGATCTGCCCTGATCTAATTCACGGAGCACGTCATCGACAAAGGCCACAAGTCTCCGTGCCAAACCCGGGGCAAAAGGCAGACTGTAAGGGATCAAGGAAACCGACCCGGTCCAGATGCCCTGCAACCATCTGCTCAATAACCATCCCTAAAAAGGGAAGGTTAGAGTGTCACAAGACATAGAGACTGGCCGATAACTGGCTAGGGAGTCAACATTCAGAGATGGCATCTTGAGCAGTGGCTGCACCACCACCTCTTTAAGATGGCTCGGCACCCTTCCCTCCCTAAGGGAGGCATTGACCACCCCTGCCAGCAATGGCCCTAATGTCTCCCGGCTGGCCTTCACCAGCCAGGACGGGAATGGGTTTAGTTCACAACAGGTGGTCCGGACACTGCCAAGGACATCTACTGCGTCAGCAGCCGACACCCCCTGAAACTGATCCCATAACAACTGACATGACGGGGCTTCCTGTACCTCCGATACCTCCACTGTTGTAAATGCGGTGTTGAGGTCGTGGTGAATTTGAGTGATTTTATCCACAAAAAGAAGGCCTCTTATGAGTAATAATAATAATAATAATAAACTTTATTTGCCTCAACCAAAGGTTATTGGCAATTGCTCGCAACCGACAAATGAAAATTGTCATATTTGCAACAACACAATACATCAAAAACAATTATACACAGTATATAAACACATAAAAACAGGTCACATATGTTCCCCTGCTGGGTTTTATCCACTATGGGTGTTGCTTAAGGAGATTCCTTCCCCAGTAAATAATCTTGTCTCCGCCTCCAAATTGCTTTCCCAAAGACTGCGACCACCCAGGTTAGGTCCGTAGCCTTATAGTCTAGGCATAAGACCAGGGGGTCAGCATAAGAAGACTGTATCTGTGCTTGATTCAGGATCCTTTGGATCGCTACCCTTTGAGCTGTATATTTGGGACACTCCAAAAGAATGTGTTGCACTGTATCTGGAGCTAACAGTGAGCAAGACATACATTTCCTATCCTGCCGAGGTATCCCTCTATAACGGCCCCGAAGTACAGCTGAGGGGAACATCCCAAAACGAAGGCAGGTAAATGCTCTTCTCACCGCAAATTCCTCCCAGAGACCCAGGTAGCTCCCTTCACTCAACGGAGAAGCTGGAATCTTATAGCTCGAATTCACTCTCTGCACCTGTATCAGATCAGCCTCGATTTGTATCTGCTGGTCTCTCAGTCTGCGTTTAACCAGGGTCATAGCCTGCTTCGCACCCAGAGATAACAACACTATCAGCGGACGTCCCAGCTTCCCCATAACCGCTTCCATGGTTCCCAACCATGGGGCCAATAGCCCCTCATGGCACGCCCTCTCTAGTAGGGAGACCCCTCCAGCCGGGAATACATTTATCTTAATCCAGAAGCGGACCAGCGAATGGACTGCCAGGACCCTCAATGGCACTAAACCCGTCTCAAGTCTTAAAAAGACCTGGGGGGTACCCCTCGGGACCCCCAAAACCGCCCTCAGAAACCTATTTTGGATTGGCTCTAAATCCTCTAAGAACCCCAAACCCCATACCGGAAAGGCATAGAGTAACTGGGCTATCACCTTCGCCTGGAATAAGCGAATAGCTGGTACCATCAGCTGGCCACCTTTGCCAAAGAAAAAGGCACATAGGGCATTACCTGCCTGGACCGCCCTGATCTTTGCCATACGCCAGTGAACTTGCCAGCTGAGTGAGTTGGAGAAGAGCACCCCTAGGTATTGAAATTTGTCTACCTGTACTATCTGGTGCTCCCCAATTCTCCATACATGCTTAGTTCTATGTTTCCTTTGGCCTACAATCAGGACTTTAGTCTTCCCGTAATTAATTTCCAGCCCCTCCTGCTGACAAAACTCCCCCATCCGCTGCATCGCCCGGCGGAGCCCAACCGGGGAACACGAGATCAAGGTTGTGTCGTCGGCATAGAGCATGGTCCCTACCTCGTGGGTGCCAATTCGGGGGGGGATGAGTATCGACTTCTGCCATGAATTTAGGCAGATCGTTCAGGAAGATGTTAAACAGGCTCGGGGCCAAAAGGCACCCCTGCCTCACCCCCCTATCCACTCCCACTTTCTGAGACAAAGCCCCCTCCCTGTTAAGCTTAACCTGCAACGTATTGTTCTCGTGCAGTCGGATGATCAATGCCAAGAGCCGCGGTTCCATCTGCAGATCTCTCAGCTTTCCCCATAGACGCGCTCGATTGATCGAGTCAAACGCCATCTTTAAGTCAATAAAACATAGATAGGCCTTCTGACCCTGGCCGATCACTTTCTGCACTAAGTGGGCCAAGACAATAGCATGGTCCACCGTGCAGCGGCCTTTCTGAAAACCTGCTTGCTCGGGCACTAAAATCTTCCTCTCCTCCAGCCAATCCTGGAGTCTGAACAACAAGAGCCTCACATATAGCTTACTAATTACACTCAGAAGGGTGATTGGTCGGTAGTTCCCTGGAGCCCCTGGATCACCTTTCTTAAATATCGGGATCACTATTCCATTGACCCAACCCATAGGTATTCTCCCTGATGCGTTTATATAGGTGAAAATTGGGGCCAATATTCTGGCCCACCATTCGGGGGCCTGCCTTAGGCACTCCGCCGTGACAAGGTCCGGCCCAGGCGCCTTCCCACGCCTGGACTGGGCGATTAGCTCCAGCACCTCCTCCTCCTGCACTGGCGGCCAATGTGGAAAGGTGTCAAAATCCCCTACCATGGGGGACCGGTCAACTGGCTGGGGAAGCGTATAGATATCACCGTAAAAAGCCATCCAAACCTCTGGTGATATCTCAGCCGAAGGCATCATATCTCCTCCCCATTTCAGTTGCTTAATACAGCCCCAGAACTGTGCTGAGTCCCCCTCCCTAACCGCCTTTTCTAACTGAGCCCACTGTCTGTGGAGAAAAAGTAGGCGTTTAGAGGCCAACAATTTCCGATAGCTTTGCCTGGTTGTTAAAAAGGGCAATCTATTTGTTCCAGATGGACAGCGTTTCAACTGTGATGCCAGCTGCCTGAGGTGAACCCGTGCCTTCCGGCACTCTTTATCAAACCAGCTTGCCTCCCGACCCTTCAGAAGGCGGGGGGATAGCACCCCTGGATAAAACAGGGGCTTGAGACTGGTCATGACTGCCACAAGGCCTTCCAACCTGTCCATCTTCCCTGATTTTATGTCTACACATAATTGTTCCAGATCTGGGGACGCCACCAGTGCCTGAAAACGGAGTGCCACCGTCGAAGACCAGCGAGTCTGATGGTAGACTGCCTGGGACAAATAACTATTATCCAGGCCCACAACGCTGGCCTTCGTTTTAATGCTCCTTGGGTCCTCCCAGGTTAATTGCAGCGGGAAATGGGCTGAGTATATAACTGGCAGAACCACCAAGCTTTTAACCCTTGGGAGTGAGAAAAAAGGTGTCCAAAAAAAGTCAATTGTGCTCGACCCCTGTAGAGAGTGGAAAGTGAAACAGCCAGCCCGATCACCCTCCACTCGCCCATTCAGAATCACCAGCCCCCGATCTTCTACAAACTCCTTCATAAATCTGGCATTGAGGTTTATTGTCCAATCTTGTGTATTACGCCTAGGGATACTCCAGAGAGGGGAAAGTCCCCCGTGCCCCTGCCAATTCCCCACCCTGGCATTAAAATCTCCGCCGATAATAAGGGAAGCTGTAGGAAATAACAGCTGTCCGTTCTCCACCCTGCAGGAGATTTCCTTCCAAATGTCCTCCTCAAAAAACCCAGAGGCTGACGGGGGGATATAAATATTACCTATCAGAAGTTCCGTCTGCGAAGGGAGCTTGCAAAGGTAAAGAGCAAAGTATGATTTGTAACTATTTATTAGGGATACTGATATATTAAAATTATTATGGCTGATCAAGGCTAATCCCCCGCTCGGGCGCCCGCCGGCACTAGATGGAGAGGCCCTCATTGCAACCACAGAAAATCCTGGCAGCTTTATTTCATCCAGCATCCACGTCTCCTGGATCAAACAAATATCCCACCGCCTCAACCTAGAGAAAAACCCCACTTCTTGACAGCGGGCCTTCCACCCAGAAATATTCCAGGAGTCTAACAGGATGGAAGGCGATCGTAGTTGTCATAAAGGCCTATCCACCCCATGGGAATCTACGTCTCTTACCCTCCTTCCAAGAGGGCCCAAGATACTCTCCCGGGCCCCCTCGTCGGAGGTCCGGACAACTAAGGCCAGGGGGGCCGGATTGTCCAGTAAGGACTTTGGGGAACCTGGTCCTATACAGACCTCTGCCTGGGCCTCAGGCTGACCCATCTCCCGGGCCAAGACTAGATGGGAGTCTTTATGAGCCTCCTCCGTCTTTTTAGATGGTTCTTGAGCCTCTCCCCCTAGGTCACATGGTGACCTTGTCATATCTGTCCTTACAGAAGAAGGAGACCGAATCACCTCTACAGCTGAAAAATCTAATGACCTTATCCTTGTATATCCGAGTTCAGGAGTAAGATTCCTCTCTTGGCCATGCAACAAGCGGGCAGACCTTCCTGGCAACCTCTCCTTGGCTCTGAGTAGATTTAGCTGGGAGCACAAGGAGTCCAGTCTGGCTAGCAGCTGCAATCCATCTGGGTCATTAGCCCCACCCACTCTATGCCGGTGAGTAATAGAGTGTGTTGGCTGCTGTACAAAAGAACCTGGGTCCAGAGAGAGCCCTAGGCCCACTTCCATGCTTTGCGGACTTACATCCCTCTGCCGGGGTGTCAAAGCCACTGAAACCGGCTCTAGAATCTCATTTCTAGGGAGAGGAGGCGGAACAAACTGTGATCCGGCCTGGGTGGTCATTCGACTCCTCTGTTCTAGGTTAACTTTGGCCAGGCCCTTTGGCTCGTCTCGCAATGGCTCTTGCCTATGCTGAGTCAAAACATCGCCCCCATTAGATTGAAAGGCCCTAGATAGGAATACCGACCTCTCTTCCAAAGATTCTTTGGCTGACCAGATGCATTCGATAACATCCAAAGAGGCAAATTCTACATTAATTACTTGTTTATCTCTGGTGGAGAACAAGTGACTAACCAGCTTAATGTCACGCCTTAAGATGGGAAAGAGTCTTTGTACTGGATTGTTTACTAGGAGCCTGAGATGCTCAGCTACTTCCATAGATGAACTCCAGGCCGGGGGGCGCCTACCCTCCAAGGGAAGTATCGTGAAAACTAAGTTTAGTGGTAATAGCTTGTACAGGTCCGCCTGCCCTGAATTCAATAGCGTTTGGGGGTCCAATGTGGCTGGGTCTCTGGTAGCAATATCCTGCGGGGCTTGGGAAACAATGCCTAGCCCTTTACTCTGCACCAGCGTACTAACAGATTCCACTTGCCCACCGGTCGAAACAGGGGCCTGTGACAGAGGGGCTCTTATGGCCCTGCCACCCCCCAAACCAGGAGGGTCTGACTTTGGCCCCCTGTCCCCCATTTTCGGGAAAAGAATGTAATCCAATTTGTCATGAATTTGCGCACTTGTGTGCACATAAAAAGGACAGAGTCCGCTGTCAGTGCCACGTGGTTGGTCAGAAATTGCGTTAGTGACACATCAATTTGGGGGGCTCCCTGTCCACCTGGGGACTGAAAATAATCCCGTTGGTAAGGGCCCCTCGGAGTAGAATGCCTTGAGCCAGTAGGAAGATCACTATACAAGCCTTCACGAGCTAATTGCCCGTGTATTGCCTTGGAGGGTGTGTCTACCACCACCTCGGTATAGATCTGGGTCTTCTGGCGGGGTGCTTTGGGAAAAAATTGGTCTAAGCACCACTGCTTCGGCAAGTTATGGGCCAAGGGAGGACTTGCCGAGCACTCCGTACGAATCCTCTTAGCCACCGACATTACTACAGGACAACCACCCTCCTCTCACTCCAAGGACCAAAGTACCCTCCCAAAGGAGGATAGGCTCGAAAAAAAATACTGGAGGAGTTCTCCCTCACACCCTTGGGATAGCCCTTATAAAAAATAAACATTTCCGCCTCAGGTGAAAGTTAGATAAACATAAAATCTAAAAGAGCCTGCTTAACACATATCAACTTTACAAAATTCAGGAGCCAGTTGACAATACCCGGGCTCCAGCTCCAGGGAGCGCCGAAGGGAGCGCAAAAGGGCGCGCCCTTGTGCGTGCAGCCCTTCGGCGCACTGCCTCGGCGCACGCCTCCGGCGACGCCGGAGACTCACTGTCAGTTTTTAACTCCCCCAGGTGTCGGCTCCGCCCCTGGCTCCTCCCGCACAGCTGAGAGGTGAGTAACTCTGTCCCACGGCCCCAAGGGGGGGGGAAATCAGGCGCTGTGGCTCTGCTCCTTGGGATGCTGCTGGCTGCCGCCGCCCAAGACTCACTGTCAGCTTTTAACTCCCCCAGGTGTCGGCTCCGCCCCTGGCTCCTCCCGCACAGCTGAGAGGTGAGTAACTCTGTTCCGCGGCCCCAAGGGGGGGGGGAAATCAGGCGCTGTGGCTCTGCTCCTTGGGATGCTGCTGGCTGCCACCGCCCAAGACTCACTGTCAGCTTTTAACTCCCCCAGGTGTCGGCTCCGCCCCTGGCTCCTCCCGCACAGCTGAGAGGTGAGTATCTCTGTCCCGCGGCCCCAAGGGGGGGGGGAATCAGGCGCTGTGGCTCTGCTCCTCGGGATGCTGCTGGCTGCCCACCTCTTATGAGTTTATCAGCTCCCACACTGATAAAACAGGAGTGCTTCCACAGTGTAAAACCTATCCTTAAAACCCAAGATTGAACCCATAATCTGAGTCAGGATTCAACACTGTACTGTGTTCTGACACTACAACAAAGTACAAGGTAGGGGAGATTTCCTTTCCCTATCTATTTCTCCACCCCCATAGATTGTTCACGGATGCTTCTCCTTTTTAGGGATGGGCGAACAGATCAAGGTTCAGGTTCGGCCATTCAGTTCGGTCGTTCGGTTCAGCCGTTCGGTTTGGGTTCGGCCATTCGGGAAATGTTTTTATATGGTTTTTTTGGGGGGGGTTATATGGTTTTTTAGTTTTTTATTTGGTTTTTTTGTTTTTATATGGGTTTTTTTATTTAAATTTTTAATCTAATATTATATATATCTATCTACACTAAATCTAACTGCTATTAACTATTCTAAATGCCATGAACTAAATGGATTCTCTAATAAGTACACAGGCCTACTCCTACAAACACTAAAACTAAATCACTAACACTATCTCTATCACTAAGCTAACTCCTACAACTGTCTACTATCTCTAATCTATCTATCTATCTATCTATCTATCTATCTATCTATCTATCTATCTATCTATCTATCTATCTATGGGATGGTGAGGAATCACAAACAACACAAGGAGGGGTACAAAACTGAAACGAAACTTAAATCAATCCAATAATCCTACTCTAAATGAAAAAACAGGAAGGGAAGGGAATCTGGGATGGAATATATGGGAGAGGGAAAGGATTCAATGGAGGGGGGAGGGAGGAAGGAAGATTGAACACAGGGAACACAGAGAGGGGTAAAAACAAAAAATAACCACTAAATCTATCTAAGCTAAGCTAAATAAATGAATGAGAATATGGGGGTAGATGGGTTGGATGGGTGAAATGGGAGGAGGATGGCAATGGATTGGGGAGCTGGGAAATGCTGGGAGAGGGAGCCTTCTGAAACACCTGCTGTTCAGAAACAGTGACTAGCTCAGAAGGTGTTGGGAAGAGGGGAGGCAGATAGTTTTGTTTCTTGCGAGCCTCTCTACCCCTGATGCCTGGAAGTCTGCTCCTCAGCTGACTACCCCTCCCTGTCATGTTTGACCTTCCAGTGACCCTTTTTTTTGCCACCCGAACTGACCGAACTGTTCGGTCATTTCGACGTTCAGAATTGAGTTCGGTTTGGTCAGTTCGTGTTCGGATTCGGGTTCAGTTCGGAGGCCGAACTCCGAACTTCCGAACCACGTTCGCCCATCCCTACTCCTTATTATACCATTTTATTCTTCAGGAGCCCCTCACCCTTGTAACTAAGCTATCCTGTGCAACTGCAATTTCTCAACTTCACGAATGTATCCCTGTCTCTCCCCGATGTTCACCATCACCCCTCCCTTGTCCATCCTATATTGTAAGCCTCTCTGAGCAGGGACTCATCTCTATTCTGACTATTTAGTGCCAGGCTCATTGCTGACGTATTAATAATAATAATAAAAAATAATGTTTAGATGATGAGCTATGTAAGATGAGTGGCTTTTAGATGATAAACTAAATTCCAAACTCCAGACGAAAGTAAAGCTCTCATTACACTTTAAAAAAAATTAAATCGAGGAGATAACTCCATTATCCCAAAAGACTGATCGAATTTATAGTCCTGCACTTATCTCATGCAGCTAGCTAGATTAGATTCTACCCAATTTTAAAAATCACACCGAAAAACTGCAGAGATGATTACAAGCTATTGCACATTGCGTGGAGAGTAACTAGCTTCAATCCCCAATTTGTCCAAAGAGGCTGTTTTGATAACTAACTACCATAGAGATGGACCCTGCCTAATTACAGTTGCAATCAAAATAATAAATTAAAAATTAATTTAATAATAATAAATTAAAAATTAATTTTAATCAGATTCAGACTTGGCAGAAATCTTAACAAAGCACATCATCATTCTGTGGTGCTAGCAGTTCCAACCGGCTGGTGGAATAACACAAACCCATTCACTGCACTAACAACTAATAATAATTGAGGAGACACTGGTTGAAAACAAACGAGACAGGAGTAAGCCAGATCCCCTGGCCACCTTGGGGAGAGCCACCACAGCTGCCACACTTTGGGTCAGTCGGGAGGGCAGTTCAAACAAGCATCCCCCATCCCCAGGGGAATCCAGGTAGGGGGCAGGGCTGCTGTCACAAGCCCCTCCGTGCCATGGGTCAGTTGAGGAGCTGCGCAGCATGATCAGGCCCTCAGGAGGAACTACCACCAAATAGTTGATCGGGCGGGGGGGGGCTGGAGGAGTTTCATTTCATTTTATATTTAATTTATATCCCACACTCTCCCGGCCCGAAGGCGGCTCGAGGCGGCTCACAATCATAAATAAATCCAATAATTGGGTTTATCCCACACAGGGGCATCCCAAACAATCAAATCAGTAGCACTGGGGTCCATATCCCATACAGGGGATCCAGTACTGCAAAAAACAGCACATCCCTCCCCCCCCCTTACCAGTAACACAAGTTTATCCTAATCGCCTCCTATCCCCCATAGCTGTTATCAAGTCTAACATTCCTAGCCCAACACATATCCAAAAAACTCTCTACACCTACTTCATACTCAGGCTGTTCCCTGCTGCCACCAGGGGACATCCTCCCTCTCAACCCCACACTGGAGAGAGAGGGAGGCCTTCCCGCAATTCACATCAGCCGAGATTCACATTACACAATCCCATCGACAGCCCCTCCTACCAAACATCCCGGCTCAACCGAAGGGGCACGACCAAAGGGCAGACCCCTTTGATCGTGCCCCTTTGATCATGTCTCCGACACGGCCTCCGGCCCCCCCTGGTATTATGAGGAGCAGCCCGGAAGAGAGGCTCCCCTGGCCACGTCCCCACAAGGGTGGGGGGAGAATGAGCTGATCCCAAGCCTTTCATGGGCCAAATGGCGACGCCCCGCCCCCTGTACCAACCGGTCCCCACAGTCATCAGGAGAGGGAGGGGAAAGATCTTCCTGCCAGGAGTAGCCGCCTCCATGCTGCTTCTGGAGCCCTGAGCTGGCCACTCCCACCACCTGTCTCTTATACACATCTAGATGTGTATAAGAGACAGCTTTAAGACCATCCCCACAGTCATCAGGAGAGGGAGGGGAAAGATCTTCCTGCCAGGAGTAGCCGCCTCCGTGCTGCTTCTGGAGCCCCGAGCTGACCACTGTGTGCTCACCCATCCCCCCCGATCAGCTTTGTGGGGGCCAGGGTGAGAGTGCTCCTCCAGGTCCCCTCTTCAGCTGTTTGGCAGCTCAGGTGAGCACGCTCTTCCAGCCCAGCCCTCGGACCTTGCCTCATGGCAGAGCTGGGTGGGGCCTAACATATGGAAGGGTGCACGCTAGCCCTGATTAGCCCAGCTGGGCGAGCCTCAGTCTACGCCACATCGCCGAACTTCTCCAGACAACACGTCTGGTAGCAGCCAGCTGCCTGCCTCAAGACTGAAGTAGGCAAACATCTGGCGGCCACCGAACTGATGAGCAAGTGACCTGTGGGTTACCATGGGCTACTGTCTCATTTGTTTTCACCCACTGTTAAGGCAGTTGTACTCTGAATGAACTTTTCTGGCATGCAGGGGTCCTGATTCTGGAAATCAGTTATTATTGACCAGAATTGAGGAGACTGGATTTAAACAAAATACTTGGCAGGGACTAAGAGTCACAAAATCAGTCTGGTTAATTAAGATAAAAGCATGGCTCCATAATGACTTTATCAGAGTGTTCTCTCTCTCCAAATAACACATGACAAGAATCAGGCAATAAAAAAGTATTATTCTACTGCTATATTTAGGTGGGTATGGGTCTCTACAGCACTGTTTTAGTCTTTTCTAATCCTGGGATTTTGTAATTGGGTTGGATAAACACTGATTCACAAACCACTCATTGCATTTTGATAAGCAGCTCAGGATATTAACTATTATCTTTTAGGTTTTTGTCCTCGCCCTTATAGTTCCTCATTATTCCAAGGCGGTTTATGGATCTATTGTAGATCCATAAACAGTAATCTTGGGATATAAAGAGTCTCTTCCTTTGCCACCTGGTGCTATTTTTGTATTGTTATCTGTCATAAGAGCATATGGGTTATGATTATGACACATTTATGACAAACAATGTTATGACATTAGCATGTAAACAAAACTATAAATGTATGATCAAATGTATTATTGTCATAATGGACACCATTATGATCTGTAACCAAAAGTAAACACTAGGAGTGTGCATGTCGTTTTCGTTATTACAATAACGATAACAAAAATGTCATTTTCATTATTGCAATAACAAAAACGACAACCAAGAATAACGACAACGACAATGAAAACGACAGCTGAGAATACCCAAAACGACAACTGAGAATGCCGACAACGGTAACAATACTGATAACGATAACAATAACGATATCAATATAAAAAAAGATACCCAAACCAATACCAAAAACGATAACAAAAACGATAAAAATGATAAGAAACAAATATGACAATGTCGTTATCACTGTCATTATTAGTGCTATGGCAGTTGGGTTTTGGAGGGAAAATGTAGAGAGGGGAGGAGGGAGCAGACATCTCGCAGTCTTAACAGGGTTGAACTCTTGAACTGTGCCTGTGTTGGGAGGGGTGAGCAGCTCAGCAGTATCTGATGGATGTATCCCTGGCCAATGAGCAGCACAAGCAAGCCCCAGCAGTCTCATGGTACTCTGTCATTGCTCAATGCCTGCTGCCTCCCACAACCAATCAGAGGGGCTCTGGGGGAGGGCACTGCAACCCTTTATAATGGGAGGGCCAGGTTTTTCTCTCCATTGTGTGAGAGCTCTGCTTGTCAGGTTGCGTTTACAGAACTGTGATGCTTGAACATCTCCGTAACCCTCATTGTATTATTTAATTTATTTATTTATTAGGTATTCCCACCAATACTTTTCCTTCCTCATACCCTAAATTTTACTATCTCCCTTTCCCTTCCCTTCCCTCCCCTGTACATTATATAGAGATAGGTAGTATAGATTAGATACAGATATATATTATAGTCATTTAGATTAGAATAGTTATAGATAATTGATTAGATAATAGTTTTCCTTTCCCCTTCCCCTGTCTCCCTTAGATTTAGATAAATATTAGTTATCCACAGGAATCAATAATGATACTGATATCAAAAATAAAATCTTTGTTTGAAATGGTACTGATATCAAATATCAATAATGAAAATGATACCGATAACAAAAACGATATAAAAAATGATACCAAAAATGATAACGAAAACAAAAATGAGATTGTTGTTAATAACGATACGAAAACAACATTTTTGAATAATGAAAACAAAAACCGAAAATGACATGGGGGCCTGGTGCACACTCCTAGTAAACACAAAGTTATATCATCATCAGAATACAACGGAAAAGCTATAAAATGAAAGTTTGGATGAGTTAAAAAACCAGTTTAGATAACCAGACAGAATCTCACTACAATAGATCCATAAACCGCCGTGGAATAATGAGGAACTATAAGGGCGAGGACCAATATGCAAATAGACTTGAAAACTGTTGTGATTCAAGACAGAGAAAGCTATCAAGATGGTTGTGGCATCACAGTAACTTTCAAAACACGGACCATTTGCTTGCAAAGTGTGAAAAACCCACTTCTTTGGGAGGGGGTAAAGGGAGAGCCTATTAGCATAGGAAATGGAGTCTGGCTCTGCTGCTGGACATATATAGGCAAGAAATGATTTATAACATATAAATAATAATAAATAAATAAAGGGACATGAAAGGAGTGTTTGAATATAGAAGAGGAAAGATAAGTGGTGGGAGGGAGTCCAACTCTGTAAGAGTTGTCAAGGAAGCCAATCCCCAGGCAAACTCATTGCCTCCCACGGTTTCCAATACCACCTATAGGCTGATGACACTCAACTCTATCACTCCACTCCTTCCCTCTCCCCCTCTGTTCAAACTCGTCTCATCAACTGTCTCTCCGATATCTCCGCCTGGATGTATCAACACTAACTCAAACTGAACATGGTGAAATCTGAACTCCTGATCTTCCCTCCCAATCCTTTCTCTCCCTCTTCCCTGTCAGTTACCATTGACGGGGTCTCGTAGGGGTGGGACTACCGGATCATCCGGTACCCGATACTGCTGGTATTTTGGTGTACCGGCAGTATCGGATTATTCTGGTATTTTGGGTCCGGTACCGGATCCCGCCCTGTGCCAGATTTGTTTACATTGCGGCCATTCAAATGAATGGCCGCAATGTAAAAAAAACCCCCCAAAACCCTCAAACACTTTCCCTCTCTGAGTCCAGGCTGCGCCGGTGGAAGGGGGGACACCCCCCACCCACCCTGCCCAGCATGTATTTTAAAAAAAAT
>QEPC01001673.1:1827341-1846070 GCA_003113815.1 Sphenodon punctatus | reverse complement strand
ACCCCGAGCCACCCCCTCCCCCCCAACCCTCCCGGTCCTCCCCCTGCTCTCACGAGGGGGAGTCCCTGGGTCCACCCCCCTCATTACCCCACCCCCACCAATACCCCCACCCCACCACCCTAGCCCTGAAAAATAAACAAGCTTGCACAATAAAAAACACAAAAACCCCCCTGCCACCCCCTGCAGTCCCCCAAAGTACCCCGAAAGTGCCGCGCCCTTTGGCCGTGGCCCTTTGGCCGCGAGCCTGCGGCCGCAGCCTGTGGCTCCGCCGCTGTCCCCGGGCTTTTAGCCCCCGCTACTTCCGGGTGGGGGGGGAGGGGACAGAACAGCCCACGTGGCTGCCCTCTGCGTTCCCCCCCCTACCCCCAACTCACAGGTCTTTTCTTCTTCCCCGCAGGCGGTATCCCGCGGGGACGGAGCAGCGGCGACGGCAAATGGCAGCTCAGGAGCCACACACAGCTCTCAGGCACCTGTACTTCAGCTCTTACCATAAGTGGTTCACTGGACGACCTGTCCATACAGCTCTCTCAGGAGCAAGAGAAACTGAGCAGCCATTTCCACCACCGGAGCCTCCTGGGATCTGTAGGAGCTGGGGGAACATGCCCTGTGCTGTTGTTGCTGCTGCCCGAACCCACCAGACTGCCTGGAGCTTTGCAGAGCTTTGATGTGCGTGGGGTGGAGCTGAGGGAAGTCGCAATGTTCTGTCGATTGGGGGAATCTGTCACCAGTGTCATGTGTCTTGTGGCTCTCTGCAATATGAAAATTTTGGTATACGTCTCTTGGGCTTGGGAACTTTGTCCACCCCTGGTCTAGACTTTCTGACTAGAAGAAGTGGCAGCTAAATGGATGTTTTTGCATGCGGTGGATGTGTTTGCATATAAGCACTAATATACAGGTGACATTTCATCAGGGTGAGTCACAAGAACTGAATGGGACTCCTGCCCAAATTCACAGCTAGCATGGGTGCTATCTCCATGGAAGATTATACATGGAATCAGACAGAAAGAAAAGGGAAAAAAAGAAAAAAGGGGGGAAAAAGCAGAACCACCCCATTCTAAGGAGTGCAAAACAGAATTATTACTAAAACATTTCTTTCAACCTTTTGAAAATTCTGCTTTTAAACTACTGTTTTCTCAAAAAAGAACTCACTAAACTGTACTCCAGAAAAAAAATCATTATAGATGCTTCAAATTTTTTTGTCACAACATGTTTATGATGGAAATGCAATTTCAACATTGCCAAAACATTTCATTTAAAAAATGATGACATTGCAATTTTTTCAGTGAAAAAAATTCGAAATGAGAAAGCTTTGATCCTTAGAACGTCAGTATGTAGATCCGTTGGGGAGAAGGGCTGCTGAAAAAGCTTAAAGTGGCTTTTAAAAACCTCAACATTTCAGCTATGTCCAATCTCGTTCCATTTCCACATTTTTGACAGTAAAACATTTGCAAACACGTCATTGCTGGCTGGAATACTTTCGTTTAGTGTTTACATTTTAAAAAACATTTTCATTAAGTGTCAAAAGTATCAAAACTTGCATGTTCAGTTTCAACATTTTAAAATGGCATGTAGTTTTTAAAAGTTCTCTTTTGATTTTGAAATTTCTAAATGTTTAATGAAAAGTAAACTAAACTTTTCAGCAGGTGTTTAATTGCTTCACCAGATCAGAGTCTTATCGAATCAAACTCTAAGTGCAGAATGTTCAGTAACCCCAAAACAATTTGCTTCCCTTGGATCAGTCACTTTTGAAGTCTGAGTCTATTTGGAAATAATAGAAAATTGTTTCCCAGCTTCTCTTACTTCCAGAATAGTAGGAAAACATAAGCCTAAGTGACTTAATGACATTTGGACAAAGCCAATGGCCTTTTCTTGTTCTAGTATTTGATCTCATAAGGGTTGGTGTTTACACAGAAATTAGAAAAGTCAGTTCTTTTTTCTGTTTCCAGTTTATTTAGTCTTCCTATTCTCCCAACTTTCCATTCCTGGAGCTGGCTACAGATAGGCTGGAAACACGTATGCTAGTTAGGATATTTTTAAAATGCTAGTTAGGATACTTTAAAAACATTCTTAAATGAAATTACTTCTCCATCAATTGCCTTCATATTTACTCAATGGAGACACTTAAAAATGTATGCCACAGGAGCAACCCTAAATGGGAACATTGCCATTTGGAAATTATGCTTTGTACCACTTGCTTGGTAGAAAGAAAATAGATCCTAATAATATACATAAGTCTAACTTGGTTAACCTAAAATTCCTTTTAAGTTGAACTGCTCCCTCCAATTAAACATGCCAATTAATTGTGTTACACAATTAAATGAACAAACCAATTAAATGTGCTAGTTTCCAAGGAATAACTCAATTTTTCCTACCCCAATTTCCTGATATCTCCTACCCCTACCCCAATTTCCTGATATCTCCCTTTCTAACATGAGTTGAGTACACACACCCTCTGAAGTGTTGCAATTGGAAGTGAAACTAGTAACCACAAAAAGGGATATACCCATCAAATTTCTGATACCCAAATCAACCCAGAAATTGTGGGTATTAATTGCTACTTGATTAGGGCCGATCTGGGTACCCGATGTCCCGGAACATTAAATCAGTAATAGTAGCCAGTAAATCAGTCATGGAAATTACTGATTTTTCAGGTATTCGGGTGCCTGATCAATGATTGGTACTCAATGGTACCAACATTGTACCCCAAAATATTGGTATTACCTGTATGTACTAAATTAGGTACCCATTTCAGCTTTAGTTGTGATATCACGACACTCCACAGATGCAGGGCCATGTCAAAAAGTGGGTGGGAAAACCTTTTCATCCTACCCTTTTCTCCCATTGCCCTGATTTCTCCAGGCACCTCTGGATAACCCAGAGAAATTGGAGTTTCACCTAAGATTGACCCTACACATACTAACAGTCTGGATAAATCTTGCCCTACCGCTATCTGGTGGGAACCACTGCACGGTCACAAGACTAACTGCCCTCAAGGGTATCCCTATGCCAAGGATGGGTCCCAGCCTGCTCCCTGTCTTGGACTTCCAGCCTAGTTCCACTTATAGGAGCAGTGCAAATGAGCCTCATCCAGCTGCTTCTTGGATCTGTAGTCCAGGACCTTTAGTCTGAAATGGACTATGCTGTGATATGTGGTGCTGGAGGCAATCTCACTTTGGACTGCCCTATGTTGCTGGGCCTTTACATATACCAGCTTTGTTTCTACACCAATCCAGGCCTATAACTGAGCCACAACCACATTTCAGAATAATCCACATGGATGTTTCTGTGGTAGGGATAAGACTTTCAGGACCTGACAAGTGTATTTTTCCTAGCAGAGCCTACATGGAGAAGAACCTTTTAAACCAAGCATCCACACTGCATGCACCAGGCAGTGCTTATTCTCTGGAGGTGCCAGATTCATTGAGCATTGCATTGTAACTAAGTTTTTTAATCAGCCCTAAGACTAAATGATCTCTTTGAAGTAGATTCCATTCCGCTATTCTTTTAGAGCCATGGTTCAGTTCAAATCTCCAATGCTACAGAGCCTTTGATCTTCCCTTTGGAGTAAATTACAAATGAGCACCTATGCTTTCCCTCTCACTCTAGATCTCATGCTGCTCCACTTCACTGGTGGCAGGTGGCCATTTGGGTCATTTTTCTCCTCTCCCCGACTGTCCTGTCAATTTGCAGTTAGAGCAGCTGCTGTGTGCCTGAAGTTTCCCTTCCAATTGATTGGGTTGGAAATAGAAGAGACTTATTCAATCAGTATGTTATACAGTAGACCATAATATTATATATTATTAGATCAGTTAGTCCACAGAAGAGATGGTTACAACAATCTGACTAGCATTGGTCTTAGCCAAATGGCTCTTCTTTTCAAAAAAGAGGCAAACTTATTCAACTATGCGAAAGCAGCAGAATAATCACATCTTTTGAGAAAGGCGTGCCTCTCTAAACATGCCAATAATTAAAAATACACAGGTTGAGTTTCAAAGATCCACTTAAGCATCTCTTTCTCATTGAGTTTCAGTGGGAAGTTGGCACCAAAGTGTCATTTTTGCCTTTTAAAAGCAACCCCATAGGAGACTGTTATTGTTGAGTCTGAATGAGCTGTGCTCTGCGCAAGACTTGAGGTTGAACATGTGTTAGGAGGCTGCTTCTTTGCTCCCCAGGGTTGACTGGTTCCTGGAGTTAGAGAACTCCTATGTTCTAATTGTGGTTCCCAAACTTTTTGCATGCATGACCTCATTTTGAGACAAACATAATTCTGGCCCCAGGCAGCAATGACATAAAAAAATGATCAAATCTCAATGAAGATTGCTACCCCATCTGCAGATGGCACAACCTCATTTGGGACCCTCTGCTCTTGCCGACGCACCAAAGGAGACAGGATACCAAGGACTGGGTTTAAATGGCCAGTGGCCACACTCTTTATTAAATCAATTATAATTAAATTAGGTGGGGGAAATCGCCTAGTGCGATTCGGGTCCAGTACTTGAACTCTTAACAAAACAGCAACTCAACAACTCAGGGGTGGTTTAATATACCCTTGATTTGCCCCCCAATCACAAACACAATGTCTCCCCCTCTCTGTGGCACCTGCCACGGGTGAGGGGGACCAAGGTCCTTCTGGACTTGAGTAAGGGGGAGGGCGCCTGCAGGCGTGGGACCATATCTGTCCCTACCGCCCTCACTGGACACCCGTCCCAGGGAGGCTACCCCGCCACTTGCTGTACCCCTGCTTTTGCGGTAGGTGTGGCCTCCCCATGTCTTAAGGAGATGACTCGTACTTTATCCTAATTCTCTTCTATGTTCTAACCCTCAGTACTGGACCCCTGCCACTAAGGGGTTGCCGGGGCTACCCGGATGAGCCCAACTCCCACCTCCTAAAACCTTTCTAGTACGAAAACTAGCTTTTCCTTCAGGGCCTCTAGGTAGTGCTCATTCCCTTCAGCTGACAGATGCACGCCGTCTCGGTGGCACAGCTCGGACTGTTTAGGTGACAGTGCATAGTTATGGATCCTCTCTCCTCCCAAATCTAGTAGCCACCGGCCCATGTCCTTATTGATAGTCATCTGGGTTCTATCTATTTTCCTGGGGTGTATTCCCTTGCCCCATGATATACACTCTACCAGATCAGTCCATGAGAAAAGCTTCTTTATCTCCCACACGTCCCTCTTGATGTTCCTTATGAGTTGGATGCCCTTCAACTGGGGTATGTCGTTCTCCCCCAAATGCAGGATGACATCTGGTGGGGGCACCTGTGAGGTATCTGGAGTGTTGGTAAGAGCTGGTGCCACCTCATGCCACCCTGGCCCTTCCAGCATATCTCTGCATGTGCCAATAAGCTCAACTGGGTTCCCCACTGTGTCTGACTGGCCAGTTTGCCCGCCCAGTGCACCAGGCTGTGACCGACGATCCAAATTTGCCTTTCGGTGGCAAGGGGGAACACCTGGGAAACAAAGAGGGATTCAGGGCTCACTGGGGGGGGGGCATAAGACCGAAAGGCCCCCAACCGCCAACGCCCCAATGCTGGGGACATGCCTGGCTTGAAACAATATATTAAAATTCAAACAGGTGAGCATGAGCGCCCTAACCAGCTGACGAGTCATGAAGAGGACTATGTGTTTATGGTGTGTACCATGGTCAGGTTATCACACCAAAAAAGGATCGTGTGGTTTGCTAATTCGGTTGGCCATAGGTGCACTGCAACCATAATTGGGAACAACTCAAGGAAACTAAGGTCCCTGGTGACCCCCAACTCATTCCATTCAGGCAGCCGGGGGGCCGTCAGCCACCTGTCCCTGAAAAACACACTGAAACTGGAACCACCAGCTGCATCGGAATGCACCTGAAGCTCGCCCTCGAGCAAAAGCTGGTCCCTCCAGAAGCTAGTTCCATTGAATTTTGCTAAGAAGGCCGCCCATGTCCCAAGGTCCTCCTTCATTTCCTTGGTGAGCCTGATATGATAGTGAGGGGGCGGGTTGCCCAGGAGCTTGGCATAGAGGTGGGACAAAAAAGCCTACCCCAGTGCCACCACCCTGAATGCAAAATTAAGGTTCCCAAGCAATGACTGGAGGTGGTGGGCCATCACCTTGGTTGCTCTTAGACACTCATCCACCTTGGACTGGCAGGATCTCAGCTTATCCACCGGTAGGCGGGAGACGGCTGAAGCCATATCCAACTCTATCCCTAGATAGGTCAACCTGGTAGCTGGTCCCTCCTTTTTTTCTGGTGCCAAGGGAATTCCTAATTCATCCGCCACCCACTGAAAGGTCTGCATCTGCTCCCTGCACTCATTTGTGTCGGTCCACCTAATGAAGAGGAAGTCATCCAGATATTTGGTGACTTCCCCCGCCTCGGCCCACTGCCGCACGACCCACTTGACCAGGGTGCTGAAACTCTCAAATGCTGGACAAGAGATGGAGCACCCCATCAGCATGGCCTTGTCATAATAGCACCAGCCATTAAAATGGAAACCCAGCAGAGGGAAACTTTCCGAGTGAACTGAGAGTAGGCAAAATGCTGACTTAATATCGCACTTTGCCAGGATGGTGACCTGGCTGCAGTGCCTGACCAGTGCCACCGCTGAGTCAAATGATGCATAGTGAACTGATGTAAGTTCCTTGGGTATGGTGGCGTTAATCGAGCTACCTCGTGGACGGGACAGGTAGTGAATCATTTAAAACTACCCCGGGGACTTTTTGGGGACCACCCCCATGAGGGAAGGAAATCACCATAAAAGGGGGGGGGGTAAAGGGCTAGCCACCCTACCCTCCGCTCGTTCCTTGTCAATTTTGGACTGGACGACATGATCCATCCTGACTATGGACTTCAAGTTGGGGACCACCCTCCACTGCTGAACGTTAAGTGTAGGGATCCTAAAACCTTGTTTGAAACCTTCAATAACATATCCAACCTCCTCCCTGTCGAGGTACCCCTGTAGGGCCAGCTCTAGCCAGTCCGTCCTAAGTGGGGTTGGAGCTCTTGCCCGGGCCACCAGCATTGCTTCCCCACCCCTTCCCCACCCTTTCCTGCCAACCCAGGGTTGGGTATTCCTTTTGCCCATGTTCTTGTATGGGGACACGCAGAGGCCGCGTGGTGCCCTGAGCAGTTTGGGCAAGTGTGGCAAAATCTACTGGATGTGCGGGACCACCTCCCAGATCGGCTGTACTCCCAGCACTCCCAAGCGGTGTTTCCCAACACCTTTTTTCCTTCGTCCCGAAAGGAATCAGCGATGGATGTGGCGCCTCTCTTGGCCAGTAAGTGACCACTATCAGACCTAGGGGCATTGACTTTACCACTCATGCAACTGAGCCACAGGTTGTTTGCATGTAAGTCCCAGCTGAGACTGATCAATGCCTGAATGCCTCATCATACCTAAGCCAGGCCCTGAAAGGACCCATCTCACATGCCTGCCAAACTATGTTGGTACACTTGAGGAGGTCGGCAGCCCGGCTGGGGTATGCCTGTATCATCACCCCATGGTAGATGGAAAAGGCCATGGTCCAATTGAACCAATTCCTCTCAGCCTTGGGATGCTTGAAAAGTTCTCTCTTTCTTGTTGTCCTATTCAGCTGGATCCACTATGGGGCCGACGCATCCCTGAAAGGTAGAAAAGGGGACGGCCTGCCCCATGGGGGGGGCCCAGCCTGGTGCCGCAGAAGGCGCGACCACCTGCTGGCCCAGAGCGGGGGGGACGTACTGGTTGAGTCCACCGTGAGAACCCCCGTTGGGGGGCCATCCCAGCCCTTGTGGGGCCGTCCATTCACACACACCCCAGCACCGGGGGGTGCTGGGGGGTGGCCACTGGGTCCCAGCCCTGTGGCCACTGGGTCCACTACAGAAACAGGGGTCCCAGGTACCCGGGAACTGCGGTGCAGCTCCTGGTTACCCCTGCTGGGGGTCCTCCTTGCTGGCCCCGTGGACTGGGAGTCATTCAGGAATCAGGCAGGGGGGTCAATTACATGCCCACTCTGCCACAGCCCAGCCAGCGCTGACCCACCCACCCAACCCCTGTGGGGGGATCACCCATGTGGTGCAGGGGAACACGTGGCCCAGGGGGGACAGAGGGCCATGGGTCCGTAGCCGGAAGCGCCAAAGGCTGCCCCCCTGGCATGCCCGCACCCCCCTTGCAGCAAGCTCGTGCAGCAGGGCCTCACACCCTGTTAATCTGGCATGGAAGGGGGCATCCACCCCCCTGTAACCCTCAATGTCTCAGGGCCTGCTGGGCCATGCATGAAAGGGGGCTCACCCAGGGGGGCACCTGGCTCGGACACTGCTGTCCCTGGGGTGCTTTCTGGCACCACTGCCTCCACGAGCGTCCCCACCTGCCGGGCACCACGCAGCTGCCTACTTGTGGCAGTGGCAGCTTTCTTTCTTCCTTCCCCATCCTTGTTAGTCTAACTAAGCAAAACTACCACTCTTGAGGGGTGTGTGTGTGTGTGTTCCCTGCCTACTGATGCGCCCCTGGGACGAGTCCTTCCCTGGGGGGCAGGCATTGAGGTGGTGATGATCCCGTGGCAGGCCAGCACAGCGCAGGACCCGAGGCCAAGAGATCTGTCGATGCTGCAGCAGCAGCTCTTGTACTGCTGCTTTCCCTTCAACTCCAGCCCACAACTGAGGCTGGAGCCGTTCAAGGTGCAGACGTGGGCTCCGCCCAGGTGAGCGGGGCCAACGTGGACTAATTGGCCCTACCACCAACCGCTGGGGCTGCCCAGCAACCTCGGCAGGGTTCTGGATTTTCCTGCCAGCCGCAGCTTGTGCGGCTGCTTTTCCGCCCTCAGGGTTTTGAAACCCAGAGGGCGGGAAATCAATCCCTGTCCTGCCTCCCTTCTAGGTGGGCGTGGCAAGGAGTCTTCTGCTCCCCACCTTAGGGAGGGGCGGAGGCAATTATGCTGGTTGGTTCCCTAGTATAACATTAGGGACAAACAGGCCACAAACCCTGTCTGTCCTTGTTGGAGAGCAACACAGGAGACAGTTCTGAGTCTCAGGGCCAGTCTCATTTCTCACATACCTGGCTGGTAGAGCAGCACATTAAATACCCGTATGTAAGAGAAGAAATCATTTGATTTCACTCACTCCTTCTGACTTTCTGAGGGAGCAGTGGTGAAGTACTTTGGAAAGGGATGGATTCACTCCTCCTCCCAGGAAGGAAATACTTGTGTTTCCTGGGTAGTGTCCATGCTGCACGTCACATTCAAGCATGATTTACCAAATAAGGCATTACGGCCGAGGCAATGCCTTTGGTTGGTGCGGGTAAAAAGGGGCAGGGCATGGAGGGGGGTGGGGGTGTCACAGCAAAGGCTCATGGCATGACATGTGAAATCTGTCAGGGTTTGGCAACACTGGGTACAGACATGATGGTGGCCCTCTACAGCCTGGTACCCACCAGCATGTGTAACGTGCCACCGCCAGATGTTGGCCTTGGACTGCACCAGGGCAGGTAGGCAGCTAGCCCAGGTTGCGTCCTTGGAAAATCCCTAAGAACACATTCTGGGCCATGTGGACCAACGTGAACATGTGTTCACCCCCACGATACCTGCCTTGGGGCAGGGGCTGTCATGGCTGTTCTTCATGGTGCTGGGAGCAGGGCAGGAGCAGCCACTCGCATGCTCCCTGCCGTACCCGGGCCGGGCGGGCGGCAGGATGGCTCTCTGGCTGTGGGCAAGCTGCATTTTTTTTTTGTAAAAAAAGGAGAGGCAATTACTTCCCTCATCTGGGATCAGGGGAGGCACTGCTGTCTGGTATAGGGTGTGTAAGTAAGGGGCTCGGCAGGGGGAAAGGGGAGAGAAAAGAGAGAGGTGCCCTTTCAAAATGATCTCCCTACTCAATTACATCCTCTTCCTCTGGATTCCACAAAAGCTAAAGCTTTATTCTTAACCAGACCAAAAAAGGCCTTCAAACCCCATGGTTTGAAAGTCTAGTAGCTAGAGCAAAAGACTGGGAATCAAACTTTTCGAGCAAGTCACTTAAGTCTCTGTGGTAAATTTTCAAAGGCCACAATGACACTTAGGTACCCAACAACCACTGAAAAGAATCAGGTCACTACTGCCATTTTTGCCTCCCTCGGTGCCTTTGGTTACCTAAACTGCTTCCTTACCTACCTGAGTGTGATGTTTACTTCATTCAAGTTTTAGTGTTTTCAGATCCTTACATGCAGTGGACTAGATAGCATAGTATAATCCTCTACTGTACAACACAGTGTAAATCAGGGGCAATGTCTCTCATATCACAGTGTTACGGCTGTACAAAACTGATTGTAAGATCTCAATCAGGCCTTTTGTGCAAAATACTTTATCAGCACTGTATGCCCACCTCCACGACGGTGCTTTAGAAAGATTTGCCATTGGATTACAATTTAGAACTGAATCCTTTCAAGTTCATCAAATAATTGTACAGTGATGATGATTATAGCTCAGTGCTGTATCCAGTGAAGCACAGCTCAGAATTGGCTTAATGAGCTCCCTCTAGGAATCACAAATACAGCATTCTTTCGAAGATTAAGGGTTGCTTTCTTTTAATCACGTCTTTACTTATGAAGCTCAAAGATCTGTGATGTGCCCTTGTTTTACCCTTGAATGAACCCCTTGTTACTGAGGACTGTTTTAACTGCAAGAATTCTTCCAAATATTGTGTGCAGCTGGAAATCTCAAATCTGTTACATGAAACAGATAGGATCGGAAGCATAACCCTTCTCTAGTCAAAGTTTACATGATCATTTCAGGCAACAATGACTCTTCTGAGCTCCTCAGAATTACTCTCCAATGATTAAACCCAGGAGAAAGAAACCCTCCAGATTTTGGGGGGAGTGAGTGTTGACCGAGTCACAGTGGGGAAACAAAACAACACTAAATATTCTGGATCTTTTTAAAAACTAAGTACAACAAAGACTGTTTACACTGTGGATTTTTTGAAGGGTTCCTAGCACTTTAAGAAAGCAAGATTTGCTGATGATATAAAGTACTTTGTAACTAAATGCAACTAAATTGGGGCAACGCATTTAAGAAAAAGAGATCTCTCCTGGTTAATAAAGTTTGGAGGCTCCTCTGGGCTAAGGATGATTTGCTGCCAGCAGCAGCAGACAACACACTCAACTCAAAACCCAGAAACTGATGATAAGGCAATGTTAACCTACCCTGGGGAAACCTGTAGACATCTTAATTATCCTAGAGCTTATTATGATCAGTTAATACCTTCCATTGTATTCAACAGAGAGTGTAGTTGCTGTGTTGGTCCCAAACGTAAGCAATGGAGACAAAATAGTTCAGATATCACTTTTACTGGATCAACTTCTCACCCACAGAAGTTGGTTTTAAAAAAACAAACAAACTTCATTCTGAGCACCTTTGTCTTCACCAAAATATACATTCATATAGCATTAGGTGTCACATCGCACTTAATGGCAACAACTCACAACCATGTTGGATCCTACTGTGACAGGTACTGTACTTACGTACACACATATTTCTTTGTTTGCTCCATGAACTCACTCCACACAGAAAAAAACAGGTCAAATCTCTTAGATTATCAGAGCTGTTAGGGCACCCAACAAGTGCAGAAAACATTTTTTACAAGGGTTGTGGGTAATTTATGCTAAGCTAGCCTTCAAGGTCATTAACAATCCATGGGGAAAGGAACTGTTTACAATTTGTTTCCAAATTTCCCAAGGAAAAGCAGAGGCCGGACATAATACTGATTTCAATCATGAATCTTAAAAGATGGAGTAGTTTGTCTTTGTAAGCCACGTTTGAATCACTGGGCTATTTTACTGTAGTGTCTGCAATTACACCACACCGAGGTGCTTGATTTGTGGCCGAAAGTTGATCTAGGAGGAATTAGTCATAGCCACAATAAGTATGGAAAATGGATAGCAAATATTTTGAGCTGTCTGTTTCTTGTAGTGAGTTATAAATTCCACCCTGATGTGTGCCTATTTTCTGTTCTTCTGTACATCATTATGAAACACACTCCATAAATAAAACTGAACTTTTGATAAAAGTTTAATTATCTATAATATGAGCTTTGAAAACACTGAGACAGCAGAGCACTGCTTATAATATCATTTTTAGATGATTTTAAAATGTCTTCCTAACCGTACAATACTTGGGGGAGATCGTCTCCAAGAAATGCAATACATCTTCATGTGCAGTTACTAGACCTCGCGTAAAAATCACTCCACATGCTGAACTTGGAAAACACACAAAATGCTGATCATGTAGAGGAATCCTGCAAGGCTATTTTAAATGGAAATTCACACACCCTACTGTAAATCCCTGCAGTCCAGAGAGCTTTAATCTTCTTTAGAAAGTTGCATTTTATTTAGCATAGTCATTTGTAAAACAAAAGCTTGTGCAGGATTGAAACTGCCATTAACTCAAGACCCTTTTACAAAGACAGTAAAAAAACAGTACATTTATAGCTTGCAACACAGAAAAAAGTCAGACAGTAAATGCAGCCTGCCACCATTGTCGCTGCTGTTGCTAGCTGAAAGAGACAGTAGTTTGTGAAAAAAATAACAAAAGATACCTTTTGAATTCTTCCATCAATATCCAAATAAATGCACTTGGGCCGGTAAGTAGAGGAGCCGGATCCCATCTTGTCCAGAGCAGCTCCAGTTGGACTTTGATAGTACTTTTTCAGCGTCGACTAATTAGCAAGAATAAAGAATAACCAACCAGAGCAGAGCCACCACTGCCTGATACTTTTAGAGTCTTTGCTCTTCTAAACACCAGACTCCTGCTCAAAAGGTCCCTCCTCTAAAATGCATGCATTTCCCTGTGCCACCTCCTTTCAGTTTTTCTTTCCTCCAAAGCCTGTCTTGGACAGGGAAAGCTCCAGAGCCTGTCTCCAAGTACCCGCCTGATTCCCATAGCAACCCCCTTTGGCTCCAGTGCTGGAAGCCTCCGGGCAATCAATTCTGTAACACTGTACTGGAGAGTGGGGTTTGATTAGCTGCTTTCCACTCATGAGGCAAAGCCATACTTAGCGTGGGGGGAAATTCTCTACATTATCCTGTAGTCAGTGTCACTCATTGCGACTGGGAAATGAAGAACAGAACCTTCAATTAACAGCAACCTTGCCACATGTTTTAACAAGTGTGACAGGCTCCCAGCTGCATGGATTGCTGAGATGGTCTTTTAAAAAAAACACATAGTGTAGCGAGAGCTTGGATCATCCCAATCAAAACTAAACAGTTTAATTTACACACCTTTTGCTAAAACTGCTTATTTAGAAAGCAAGAGAAAAGAAAGAAAAAACAGATGGAACAAAATATACAGTAGAAACCCTCTTGGCTGAACCCACGTGATCAGATTCTTGCTTATGCTGGATGTGTTTTATGTTCCCCCCACAACTCTCAAACATGCTGCATTACCCTGCCTCCCCTTCTTCAGACACTTCTGGACAAAAAGCCTGTACCCTAAGATGTCTGAATCATGGGGTGTCGACTGTAGGCCCACAGCCAAACACTTACGTCTTCCTGTTGCTACAACTTGCAATCTACAGAGAGAATCCCTCTACTGAAGAAACGCTGTGTTTAGGGATATGTAGAGTACACCAGGCAACATGTATCACTTACACTTAAACAGCCAGTCTAGAAACTGGAGGGAGGTAATGCATTTATTGTTTGGCTCTAAATGAATTCCAAATGCCATCTTCTGAATGTCTGCACTGAGAAGCACTGGTAGGGAACAAACCATGGCTGGTAACGCTCAGCCACAGGGTGAAGAGAATGTTTGGAGACAGTGATTCTTCTGACTCACATGGAAGACCCCTTCAGGCAGGCTGAGAGCAGAGTGCTGTGGGAGAGAGTGCATTTAGGTTACAGTTCCTTTCAAGTGCATTCTGAGGCTTTTGTTGCTTTTGCTGCTGACTGGGCGAGAGAGTATTCCACATGCTCTTTTAGCAGCCTAAGCAGCATGATCTAAGGCCGTTTTTAGACGAGTGCGCGGTGGTTTCCAAAATCCCGCAAGACGGGATTAGACGAGATGCTGCCGCGAGTCATGCGCCCGGGAGGGGGACGCGCATTCTTTTCTGGCCACGATTTGACCGGGTCAGCGATCGAGGTGGTCAAATTGTGGCCGGAAAAGAATGCGCGTTCCCCTCCCGTGTGCATGACTCGCGGCAGCGTCTCGTCTAATCCCGCCTTGCGGGATTTTGGAAACCACGTGCGAGCGCACCACACGCTCATCTAAAAACGGCCTAAGATGGAGAGTGGCAGAACTGCACTGAAAGCCCACTTCTGCCACCCTCCCTCTCCTGTGTCCCAAGCAGAGGGAAGGAAGTGGGTTGCTGTGGGCTGGGCTGGGCTAGGGTGTGAGGAAAGGCCTCATACCTCGGGGACCTCTTCGCCCTCCACGCCTCAGAGTTTTTCTGGAGGTCCCCTGTGTTAAACAGGGGGCTACAATGGAGAGGGCGTTCTCGGTGGCCAGACCCCGACTTTGCAACTCCCTCCCAGAGGAAGCTCGCCTGGCCCCAAGCCTTTTGACATTCTGGGGAAGTTGTAAAACCTGGCTGTTTGCCCAGGCCTTTGGGGAGGGTGGGAGGGTGGCGTAGGTAGGGGGGATGGGGGATTTTATAGATTTTTAAAAAATTGTTGTTGGGGTTATTTTTAAATATTTTAATTATTGATGATTTTTATGAATATTGTCTTTGTTTTATTTGTGTTGTAAGCCACCCGGAGATGCCATAGGCATGAGGGGGCGGCCAATAAATTTAAAGAAATAAAATAAATAAATAAATGTGGATGGCACAGCATCATCGGCAGGGCTTCTGCTGTGAGATGTGGGACCAAGCATGGGGTGCAACACCAGGGACATGCCAGCAACCTTTCCAGGTTTTACCTGGAGACTCTTGGGTTTTGAGCCAGAGTCTCCACGCTCCAGAGGAAGCCCTAATTTCTCCAGGTCAGGCGGATGCCCCTTTCCAAGGTGGCTTCGCCTTTATGGAGCATCATAATGTGATAAAATTCCATAGGGGGAGGAGTTATGTCAAAAGGGGACCTAACAGTAAACAGCCCATTCTAACATGCCCCACCACCCAGGAGCATGGCAACATCACACAGCTCTGTTAGGGGTTAAGGGGCATAGCAGTTCTTTTGCCTCACTGCCACCAAAGTGGCTGTGCCTCCTGTGGGAGAAAGTCTGAAGGAAGGTGATAAGCCTACTTACGACTGTGGTCCCAGCTTGTCCCATTCTGGATCATGAAGGGGATTGGTGCCATAGGAGTGTGTAGTACTACCTACAATGCATTACTCCAGTCCCAACACTCGCTGCGCCCTTACTCACACATTCCTGTCATCCTTTGTACAGAGGTTTCTGTCAATAAAGTGACTTGCATACTACTCAACATGAGTAAGCATGGCAGAATCAGACTAGAAATAGTTAACTAAGTATGAAGTAAGTCAGAGCTACCGCCTGAGCCTACAGAGCAGGCAGAACTCTTGTGGTTTTAAAATGGGAATACTGACTAAGGAAAAACTGCACATCAGACTCATGGGCAGGCCTTTCACGTTTCTTAAGATCAGCACAGAATTAATGACAATTGTTGCATCTTTAATTTCCAGTCTTGTATGTTTTATAAGATAAGTTTGGGGGGGAAACAGATTTTTATAAAATTCTTCAAGCGGGTTTGAATAATGGACCCGTAGCACTGACCTCTAGCTGCTCTGTTAAAGGAATCCCTCACTAGCTATTAGCAGTAGAAGGCTGTTATCCCTGTAGACTTGCCACTTGGGGGGGAAGAACATGACACATATTTTTCAAACATGCCCTACTCTCTGCACATTTGTGTAGCCTATTACTCTCTTACTGATGCTCTCACATATCTTCATACTTTTAATTCTCCTAGGTAGCACAGTAGTTACATCACTCACCTGTAGTGGTTTACAGTTCCCTCAACTCTTATATCTTTAGTTTTTATTCCTTGGCACCATCATCAGAAGAACAATGTCCCATTTCTCTCAGCTACAAGGTACCACCCAGGAAAAAAATCTAGAACATCCATTCCAATGCTCATTTCAGTTTCAGTTGTCTGGCTGCTGCATGTATGCAACTTTAATAGGATTTCAGAGAAATGAGTAATTACAGAATAGCATCATTTGGACCTGTGTGGTTTTTAAAATCTGCCTTCCATTTTAGCACTTGCAATCATTTATTTAGCTATATTAGGACTTACTTTTAGTGCCCATTTTCTCCAAACACTGAGTAGCTGGTGAATAAAAATTTTAAAAATCACATTAAACAAGTCTTTTAAAGTATATGATTATATCTCCCTGCAAAGCAGAACTGCAACCAACAGAATTTTTTCTAGTGTTTTGCTCTGTCTAATCTTAGAATGTCTTAAGTGATGGGTTGACGCAACTGCTGGATCCATTTCCTATCAGAGACTACTACACTGCCTAATGGATGTCAACATTAGAGTTTCTTTTGAATACTCAACCTCATTGTACACAGATCTCATCCCTCAGTTACACCCTCCTCTGCCAGTCTAGATATTTTCCTTCTTTCTCATCCACAGCTCACTGAAATAAACAGAAAGGATTCGTTGACTTCCATGGCCATTGGGTAAACCTCGTACTCAATTTATTGTATTTATATTAAGACCCCAATCCACTGAAGAGTAAATGTACACAGGATCGAGTCTTAACTAAACATTTTACACAAAGCAACATCAATCTTGACCACAAGGCACTTCTTTCACTTAGAAAAATCACAATCCACACAAAAATATTTTTTTTAAAAGTCAGTTTCCTAGGTCTCCCCACCTAGATGACAGCAAAAAAGAAAAGAAAAGAAAAAACATTACCAAAAACCCAGCCAGATGACAAGAACTAATGGATCATACAACATGTTGTGAAGATATGTTGATTTGAGTCAACACATTTTATTTGAATCAACAAATTCAAATTCTTTAGGGTAGTTGGCATAACATTGAGCTAAAATGTGTGGAGGATGCTGGATCCTCTGCCCCTATGATCCTGGAATTGCAGCAGGGGAGGAAATTTGTGGGGGGATGCATCCCCCATGTCTTCTGCTACATTACACCCTGCTTTGGGGACCAAAAGGGTGAGAGAGTGAATTTGAAAGGCAAGGGATCTTTGCAAGAAACACATTTCCTTCTAACTTATTTGGCTATGCCATGGAGACAAATGTAGATTCCAGGTCATCTCGGAACGTAGAAGATAAAAATAGCAGATTAAATCCTTCATTACCAGTATTTTGGATTATTTATTGGCCTGCATCATCAACATATTGAACCCTATACCTTGTTGCATTGGTTCCTGTCTGACCATTTTCCTTTTCTCTCAGACATTTTGTACTTTTCTCTTATTGCAGAGGGATGGTACTTCATATGCAAATCTCTTTAAATGTACCAGTGAGTCCCTTCTTCTAAATTATTTATGACTACTGTGCATTTTGTCCTTGGTCCTAACAAAGACTATTCTATTGTAGATACCACACAGATCCAGGTGGGTTAAAATAACAATGCTCACCATATCTAAGCCAACAAGGCAAAACAATGCTTGCTCTCTCTACATACACACTTCTGCTATGGGCAGCCATTTTGGGGGAGCTTCTTCCCATATGTACAGTGAGCTCCACTAGAGGGCTCACAACTCATTTAAAGAGCTGTTGTAATGATGTAGATCAGGAGTGGGGAACCTTTCCCCTCCCATGAGCCTAGGGTGGCCACTGAAGCAGCGCCAGAAAAGAGGACACACATTTGCATGAGATTTACATATGCTCATTTTATACTAATATATGCAAATTTGTGGGGCAGTGAGCAGGGCCAGAAGTGGGCAGAGCCAAGCCAATGGTAGGCAGGACCAATGGTAGGCGGAGTCAACCCAACGGTAGGCGGAGCCAATCCAACGGTTAAGTCAGTGGTGTGGCTTAACCGAGCAGCAAGGAGTTCCTAGAGTTAACATTGGAGGTAGATTATATTAGTTAACCCTGTGAACTCCTTGCTGCTGCATGAAGCCCTGCCACTGTGGGATAGAGAGCCAATGACTTTCCCCCACTAGTCCCATTTCTACCTAGCAGTGTAAAAAAATAGAGCCCAGGCTCACTGTGAGGAGAAACTGATGTTTTAAGTGTCTCATCAAGCCGGTAATAACTACCAGTGATTCTCTACCATTTCAACCATCTTTCATTTTTCTATTTGTCTTTTGGTTTTGGTGTCCTTTTTTATGGGGAATAACACCCAGGTCACCCTGTAAACCCTTTGAACAAGTTTGCACATAGTATTGGGGGTAACACGCTCACATCACTCTGAGAAGCCTTTGAACAACAGTGCACAAAAGGACACTGGGGGTAACACACCCAGGTCACCCTGAAAAACCTTAGAACAAGTTTGCACATAAAAACATTGGGGATAACACACTCACGTCATCCTTAGAAACCTTTGAACAGCGCACATAAGAACATTGGGGGTAACACACTCCAGTTACCCTGAAAAACCTTTGAACAAGTTTGCACAAAAACACTGGGGTAACACACCCACATCACTCTGAGAAGCCTTTGAACAACAGCGCACATAAGGACACTGGGGGTAACACACCCAGGTCACCCTGAAAAACCTTTGAACAAGTTTGCACATAAAAACATTGGGGGTAAGACACCCACACCACTCTGAGAAGCCTTTGAAGGGGGGGTAGCCAGGAGGGGGGGATTGCTGGGAGGGGATAGCCTGGGGGGAGAGGTTGCTGGGAGGGGGAAACTAGGGGGG
>QEPC01001673.1:1805795-1818151 GCA_003113815.1 Sphenodon punctatus | reverse complement strand
TTTTGTTGCAATGTATGAAGTGGAAGGTGTTTTGAATTGTAATTGTACTGAATTGTGTTTTTGTGTGTATTTTAAGAAAACTCTTGTACATTTAAGTGTCTTTTTAAACTGTTAAGTTTTTTGTTTTAGTGAATGTTCTTATGTCTAGAGCCATTTTTGGCCATGGCTACGAAGTTTTGCTGCTCTTTTGGAGACACAGTTATATTGTTGCTGCTTGTATTGTTTCTACTATTTGTTTGGGATTTTCATGGGGGCTGCGTTGAGGGAGAGAAGAATAAGAGGAGGCTGGAAGGGTGAGTCAGAGAAGGACGTGGTTTGCATGGGATAGTTAGGCTGAAACTTCCCCAGGTGAGAGACAAGGAGAGAGTGGGAATAGATTAAGAAGTTTTTTAGTCTAGCTACAGCCCTTTGGGAGGAAGAGGTGGGTGGAGGCTAGTCTAGGAGAAAGGGGGCTCCTTCAGGTGAGACATGGGCCATTTTTAAATGAGACGCAACCACCCATGTCCACCCATCAACCACCCACCCAAATGGCCAGGTAAAGGTGGCGTGTGTGGGTGCGTACTCTTGCGACCCATGCAGCACCCACTCTCGGCCCTCACAGCACTGGTGGAAAAAACAGAGTACGCCATATAGGGGCAGCTAAAAAAGTATGTGGGAGACAATGCCCACACATCCCCAGCCTGTATGAACGGTGGCAGCCAGCCATGTCAGCTGAGTGGTTCGTCATTCAGAGGCACTGTGGGCAGGGAAACAGTCTTTGCAGGGCACAGGAACCAGCTGGGAGTGCTGGGGGCCCCGGGTTCCCCAGCACTTGGCTGGAACAAGTCAATTTCAAAGGCCAGCACGGCACACTCCCCATCCCCCATGGTCCATGGCAGGGGGAGTGCCTGGGGGATGCCGCGGTACCCACCCATAGAGGTAGAATCCCTCCCCACACACTCCACCTGAGTGGACAAGCCTCTCCTCGCCCCGCCACGCCCCAAACTGTGCTCATTTAAAAATGGCCATGGAGAAGTGGGAGTGAGTGGGATGGTTGGAAATGGAGAGGTTGGAATTTATTTTATGAATTTTAGTGAAGAATGTTGTTTAAATTGTTGTAAACCACCGTGAGCCACTTTGGGGATAGGGTGGGATGTATATCAATAATCATAATCATAATAATAATAAAATGTAATCCTAAGCACAACTGAATAGAGCTCTTCTTGCTCCACTACATCAAAAACAAGCTACTGAAGCCCTTTCATGCCATTTATCCCAACTTATCCCATTTATCCAGACGTACTCACTTCCTGGGCCCAGCATCAATATCAGAGAAATGCCCTGATGGACCCCCAATTGCAAGTTTGTCTGCTTCCCCTTTAAGCAGCTCTGAACTTTCTTGGCTGCATTCCCTGTTACCAGAGGAGGGGAACTCCCTCAGCATGGTCCTCCACCTGTTTGGCACAAGCACTAACCCTTAGCAGCTTTAAAGAAAACCCTCTTGCTGCTGTGATAGCTATAAATCACCACTGTTTAACACTGGCTAAGCTACTGGCAACAGGAAATTTCTGCTTTATTTCTTTGTTTTATTGTTACCTAATCCCCCGACTTCAGCCATCCCTTTAATTCATTTAATTAAATGTTGAACCACCAACTTGCATACTGGGAGCTCTCTAAGACATGGGCTCTCTTCTTGGCAACTTATTTATTTATTTAAAATTAGTATATCCCACCCTCTCCGACCACAGGCGGCTTAGGGTGGCTTACAACAAAACAACAATAACGCAATTAAAATATAACATAATATAACCCCCCCATCATCCCATCTCCCCCCTCAGCCCCCCCCCATCCCATCCCTCCACCAAATGCCTGGCGGAACAGCCAGGTTTTACAAGCCCGACGAAAAGTCAGCAGGTCTGCGGACAGGCGAGCCTCCTTCGGGAGGGAGTGCCACAGGCAAGGTGCAGCTACCGAGAACGCATAGTGCCCCCCCAATTTACTCAGGGGACCTCCAAGAAGGCACCCCTAGCGAACCGTTGGGGCCGAACCAGGACCCGGGGAGTGAGGTGGTCCTGCAGATAGGTCAGGCCAAGGCCGTGTAAGGCTTTAAAGGTGAGAACCAACACTTTGAAGTGGGCCATGAAGAAGATAGGCAGCCAGAGAATGGAGCACTGGTGTAATGTGCTCCTGGCGACCTGACCCCGTAAGGAGCTGGGCCGCCACATTCTGCACCAGCTGCAGCCTCTGGACTGTCACCAAGGGTAGCCCCACGTAGAGTGCATTGCAGTAGTCCAGTCTCGAGGTAACAAAGCATGAATTATTAACAAACATTTATATAGCGCCAGCAGTCTACCTGGCACTTTACAAAGTAATAAAATAGACACGGTCCCTGCCCCTAGGGCTTACAATCTGAGAGACAGGAGCTGGGGGAGAGACTTAGGAAGGGGAACAGAGGGAGAGACAAGGGGTCTAACATTCATGAAGATGCGCGGTCTCAAGTGCACGTACTTGGCTTGGTTACGATGAGAATTACAGCAGGCAGGTCCATGTTGCAAGGATAAGGGTAAACCGATCGTAGGTATAGGAATAGTGGCTCAGCAGGATAAAGAGTCAGACAGAGCAGAGCGAAAGAGGTGAGTTTTAAGGAGAGATTTGAAGGTATGAAGGGAGGGTGCAAGGCGGATGTGGACAGGGAGGGAGTTCCAGGCATGGGGGGCAGCAAGTGAGAAGGGACGAAGGCGCTTAGGGGAGCAGGGAAGGCGTGGAAGGGTGAGAGAAGGGACAGAGGAGGAGCGAAGTGCACGGGCTGGAGTATGGAGGGCGATAAGTGCAGAGAGGTGGCCAGGTTGGAGTCTGAGACATAAGGCCGAAGCCATTGAACCAGATGTAACTGGTGGAAAACCCCCTTCGCCAGCATCTCCACCTGGATTTCTAAGCGGAGCCGGGAATCCAGGAGCACCCCTAGACTCCACACCTGGGAGACCAGCAGGGGACAAATCCCATTGATGACGGGGGTGGGGGGATTCATACCCGCCGCTCTTTCCACCAACATTACCTCCCTCTTGTCAGGATTTAGCTTCAGTCAGCTCTGTCTCATCCAGTCCCCCACAGCCGTCAAACACTGGGAAAGCACAGAGACTGACGGGCCTGGGTCCGATGAAAATGGGAGGTACAGCTTAGTGTTACCAGCATATTTATTTATATCCCAGAGGGCAGCCCGGGGCGAACAACACTCAATAAAACAATATAATTTTTAAAAACAATTTAAAAATACAATATGTGGGGGAAACCCACCCTACCCCTCGCCAAAAGCCTGACGGAACAGCCAGGTCTTACATACACGCCGAAACAGCAGGAGAGTGGGAGCCAACTGAGCCAACCGAGTCATATTGATGACAACTCACTCCGAACTGCCTCACGACCTCACCTAATGGCTGCATTTACACGTTGAACAAGAGCAGGGACAGAATAGAACCTTGCGGGACACCACACAAGAGGTCACAGGAGTAATATGACTTATCCCTCAGCACCACCCGTTGGGTCCTACCGGCTAGGTAGGAATGGAACCACTGTAGAACCATCCCACCCAATCCTGCTCAGTCCTGCAAGTGAGTCACCAACAGCTCATTATCAACCATGTCAAAAGCTGCAGAGTGATCTATAGGACCAGTAAGATTGAACGTCCCTGGTCCATCTCCCAGCGCAGGTCATTGACCAAGGCCACAAGTGCAGTCTCAGTGCCATACCCTGGGCAAAAGACAGACTGGGAGGGATTTAGAAAGCTGAGGTTATCTAGATGCTCCTGGATCTGCTGAGCCACTACCCTTTCAATAACCTTCCCTAAAAAGGAAAAGTTAGAGACTGGCCGATAACTGGCAGGCGAATCAATGTCAAATGATGGTTTCTTGAGCAGAGGCCGGACCACTGCCTCTTTCAAACGATCTACCACTCTGCCTTACCAAAGGGAGGTGCTGATCACCCCCGCCAGCAATGGCCCTAACGTCTCCCGGCAGACTTTGACCAACCAGGTCGGGCATGGATCCAGTTCACAACAGGTGACCCTAACTGCCCCCAGAACATCCACAACCCCCGCTGGCAGCACTGCCTGAAACAGATCCCATGAAACCAGACCAGACGGGGCTTCCGCACCCTCTGACTCTCATCCTTCTGCAGAAACTACAGCACCGAAGTTGTGGTGAATATGAGTGATCTTATCTACAAAGTAGTTGACAAACATGTCACAGCGGGCCCTGGAAGATTTCACATCCAGGTGGAGGGAGGCCGGACTGACCAGTCCCCTTACCACCTGGAACAGATCCATTGGACGAGACTTTGCGGCGGCTTTGCCTTCTTCTTTGCTGCCCTCACGACCACGACATAGGCTTATAAATTAGTTCTGTGCCACAACCTGTCAGCTTCACCCCAAGAACGACGCCATCATTGCTCTAAACGCCGCCCTTCCTGCTTCAAGCACTGCAGCCCCTCAGTGAACCAAGGTAACCTGTGGTGCCGGAGCTGAGGAAACAGATGCCTCAGAGCCGTCCGGTCGTTGGCCTCCACCAGCAAGATGTTCCAAGCCACAACAAAGTCCTCGACTGAACGACTGTCGAGATCAGAAGGCAATTCCCCCAGAGTGGTCCGGAACCGATCCGGTTCCATCAATATCCGGGGGCGAACCAATGGAATAGGCTCCGCACCTCTCGGGGGGCAGACATGTTCCAGGAGCCTGGCCCGGAGGAGGTAGTGATCCATCCATGACAAGGGCATTGTTGATACCTCCCCCACCAATGGATCCCCCTCCTCAAGGCCAGTGCAGAACACCAGGTCGAGAGTATGCCCCCACCATGTGTCAGGCGGATGACCATTTGGGACAGGCCCATGGTTGCCATGGCGGCCATGAACCCCCACAAGACCAGCATTGGCGTGAATATTGAAGTCCACTAGGAGCAAGGTCCTTGGGGAGTGCAACACCACCTCTGACACCAGTTTAGCTAGTGTGGAGAGTGACACTGCCGGACAGGAATGTGCATAGCAGAACAGCAGCAGCCCTAATCTGTCCCCTGCCAAATCGATCACCAGATGAAGGGCCTCGATCCCTGGTGTTAACTGCACTGGATCCCTCCTCACAGTCTATGACTCCCTAAAAGCAATGGCTATACCACCACCCTGTCCCTCAAGCCTTGGCTGATGTTGCATGAAGTACCTGGCCGGAATAAGGTCCACCAGAATAGGCCCGGATTTTATGTCCAGCCAGGTCTCCATAAGACATACAAGGTCTGCAACCTGGTCCAGAATTAGATCATGGGCTGTTGATTATTTATTAGCCACTGACCTTGCATTCAGCAGCCGGAGCCTTGGCCTGAGGGGCCTTTGATCCCCATTCACCTCCCCATCCGCCCAGGCGACAGCTCAGGGAACAGGCACTAAACACCTCGTTCCCTTCGTAGATCTACAAACACACCCGTTGGGACCATATCTTCCCCTCCCTGACCCCAATGGCTGTTCCCCTGCCCCCCCCCGTCTGCTCATCCTTGGCCCCTGACTGTAGGCTTCTCCGCCTCCCCAGTGGAGGGGACCTCCACCCCCTCCCCTTCTCCCTCCCTCCTGCTCCCTCCTCACAGAGGGGCACAGAAAAACCCTTGTATAGGGGTCCAACTCTCCCTCTCACAGGGGGACAGATCCCCCCCACCCTAACCCAATCTCACCCTCCTCCCCCACTCGCACTGGGGAGGGGGCAGGACATCCCAAACCCACCCACCCAACTCACCACCCCAAAAATAATGACCTTCCACCAACCCACCCAACAACCCAGTTAAAACCCCACCAAACACCACCCCCCCAACACATTCACCTCTCCCGACCAAGAACTCCACCAACACACCACTGTCCCTCCCAAATCTATCCAGGCCCCAAACCTTCTAACATGTAAAAGACACTCAGCCAGCCACCAGAACTGTGCCGAAGGAGCATGCCAAAGGATTCTTTGGCAGTGGTTCTTTGGCGTGCGGCCTGTGGCGCTGCCAGGATATGCACTGCTTTTCAGCAGTTCCCCTGGGCCAGAAGGGCAGGGAAGGGATCCCTGGCCACACGCCCTCAAACTACTTAGGTGCACTACTGTGTAGCTATCATACATGCAGGTGTTCCTGCTACACTAGGAACCTGGTGGTTGGCAGCAGTAGTGCGAAAAACTGCTGGTGGAGGCAGGGATCTCCAAAATGTTTCCCTTCCCTAAGATGGTAGGGGAGGAAGGAGAGGGCTTTGAACTTTCTGCCTGCAAAGTGCAATCACACTCAAAGCCCTTTGGGAGAAGATTGCTTTCTGTGGCTGCAGCACAGCTCTGTCGACGGGAGGGTGGAGGTGTCCTGATCACCTCTATACATGGGCTGCCACTGATGGAGTCCCATGCATATCACCTGTTCATATAACTACTGCTGCCCAAGTGCCCATGGCTGGTGCAGCAAGAGATAGGGGGTGGAATTCCATCTTCTGCATCAGAGCAAATTTCAACCCAGTCACGGCCATGACTCTGTCCTAGTGCAACAGGACCCCAATTCTTTCCTGTGGTTCCCAGGTCCTCCATACAGTGATAACCTTCAAAAACTGTAACTGATGACTGACATCAGTTGGCATACAGATCATATGGCACAAGGTTATAGGACTGAACAAATCCTAAATACTTCCTTGGCTAGGGACCATGTATTATTATTTTATATAGTGACAGCAATGTGCCTGGTGTTGAACAATCATGCTCAGAGACAGGTTCCTGACAGGACGGACAAGGGAGGAGAGACAAGGGGGAGGGGAGCATAGGGAGAAAGAATGCATTCATGAAGCGGAGACGTTGCAGGTGCATGCACTTAGCTTAGTTATGAAGGAAGAAAGTGATCCTGGAGGATAATACAGTACAGGCAGAGCCATCAGTGAGCAGTCTGGGGGAGTGAGGAGCTAGGGAAAGCTTGCCAGAAGAGGAAGGTTTTTAAGAGGACAATTTAAGTGGAAGATTTTTAAGGGAGAGAAGCAACAGAGTGGGTGTGTTCAGGGAAGGAGTTGCAGGCATAGGGGGGCAGAATGGGAGAAGAGGCAGAGATTATTTAGGGGACAGGAGACTCTGGGATGGGTGAGGAGAGTGGCAGAGGAGTGAATTTACTGGGTATGATGGGAAGACAAGACATTAAAAACTGTATGCTGTTTTCCCTATTTAAATGTAAATCTTATTGCAAAGTTACCCAACTGTTTTTTGCTGAGCTTGAACCCAATATTTACATTGTAAGGCTTGTTCTTTGGAGAGTTTCACCTGCTGCAAATCTTTAGTCCAGAGAGAAACATGGGCCTATATTATTTTTCTAATATCTGTGCATGTAACTCAATGGATGTTGGTGGGAGTTCTCTGCACTGACTGAGGTCAGGTCAGAACCAATCCTCACTCTGCAGCACCGAGAGCCCATGTGTAATGTTAGCATTTGGACTCTGTTTGCATCTTTCCTGCATGCTAATCAAAATCAGAAGAAAAGCAGAGTAATAAATCAAGGGGTCTAGGCAACAAGGATCTTTCCTGTTTGTAAGAGACTTTATCAGATTGTTTAGCATCTGCTACCTCTCTGCTTGTCATACTGCAATGAGATTAGGCACAATTCACATTTAAAATCCAGTGCTGCCATTTTAAAGCATAGGGCACTTGCAATGCGAACTTTTTATGGCCTTTTTGGAATTATGACTTTTATGCAAGTTAATTTGACCTGGCTCACACTAAACTCAATGGCAATAGATTATGATTTAATTAATAAAACAATCTTAGGATGTTCTGAAATGTGTTGTGTCCTGTATAAATAGCAATGCTTCTGTAATTTCAAAATGCATTCAAATCAGTCAGTCATGTTTGGTGTCATTTAACTCATGTGAAAAAGGAGTACAATAATGTAGGAATTATGTGGTCCAAAATCATTATGCAAGTGTTATAAAATATTACTTTGGATGTATAAAATATACAAAAGACATGGGAATCTGAAAGCCAGTTGAAGCTCACAAAAGGTAGGGCAAATCATTATGTGGCTAATCCCATGGAACAAAGGAAGTAAGTTAGAATTGCATTGCTCAGTTGGAGGGCGAGAGATATTACAATAATATTACCTGCCAAGTGAGAAACACCCACTTCCTAGAAAGGAGGAAGCCTGTTAGTATGTAGAAACTGAGTTGACATAAGAACTAATGATACAGAGAGGCAACAAATGATTTTAACATTATAAGGAACATGAAAGGTATTTAAGATAAGATCTGAAATATGTCATTTGTCTCCTGAACATCGATGAAAAGAGAACACAGCCAACTATGGCTGCGATACCACAGGGTAAGATACTAAGCTAAGGAATTTTCAAGCTAAGTTAGAATGGGTTTTGTGTAAGCAGCTTTCTTTAAACTTCGTACCAAACTTTTATTCACTTTGCTTTGAACTCAATCTCCTTTATACAGCTTTCTTTTACTGGTGGTGTGTGTGTGCATTGCTGAAACTGAGTAGAGGGTTTTAGGGTCATGTTCCTGGCTTGGATACCAAAGCAGAGCAACCCAAATAAATTTCCTGTAATTGGGGACACTCCCAAGACACAGATCGCAAAGGTTGTGAATCTGGCATGAAGTGGACAAGTTAGCACACCATCTTAACCTGTGTGGTTACAAGTGGGGGAGATAAGTCATGGTGATGTGCAGAGGTGCAGTGGAGTGTCTTGACAGTAGAGAGTTCCACCCTTGTTACAGGCTCTGGTATTAGTTTAAATTCCCTTAAGCTGACACAAATTCCATCGTTCACACATACGCACTTTTCCTTACACCAATTTAGCAGGTCCATATTACAAAACATGCCCTTTCCAAGCAGAACTGCACCTTTCTGTGCCTCCATTTCCCTTCAGCCAGTGCAAGAATATAGTTCAGAATGTGTTCCCCCTGTTGGGTCTAGTTTAATTCAATACACACATTTCCCTATAATCCATTCTCCTGGCTCTTCGGGACGTGCATTTTCTCCCTCAGAACAGGATGCTTTGGGAGCTCCTTCTGACCAGGAGCTTTTAAACATAGACAGTTTAGAGAGCAAACCATCACCCATCTCTCCGCCCCTAAAACTTCTAAAACCACACCAAGGGCAGCAGAAAGACAACATTTAAGTAACATGATCAGAGGATAGCAGGTACACATTATTCTAGTTTAAGGGGATTACTCGCATTAACTTTAAGCGGTGGGGTTTACTTTTTAATTATTCTTATTTGATTATGTTTTATGAGTTTTTATTATTGTTTTACTTGCTGTGAGCCGTCCCAGGATGCCGTAGGCATGAGGGGACGGCCAACAAATATAAAGAAATAAATAAAAATAAACTTACTTAACTGCCATTGCCCCAATCCTCAGACTACTCACACAAGAATAGTCCCACTGAAATCAATGGGACTTCTCCAGGATACGTGGCTTGGGGATTGCAGTAACTAGCGTAAGTAATAGCAGCTGTCTCCGATTTTATGGAATTAATGACTTACGTTATTGCAGACTGGAACATCCCTGGAGGAGCTTTGATAGGTGGGTTGACTTGCATACGATGGAGGATACAGCTACATCTGGACAGAGATATAGGAAAAATATCCAAATAAAACAATGCATTTTCAAGTTATTGAAACTTTTTCCCCTCCCTTCTTTCCGGTCCCACTTCTGTCTTGTTGGGAATGTCATCCGCAGTATTGGCACTCTCCCCCTAAGGTTCTGGGAAAGCCCAGCCATAAAAACTGTCTGGACGTATTTTCTGAAGGTAATGGAAGAACTAGACACAACTGGAAACTTCCATAGCTGGTGGGCAAAAACCCAAGCAAAGTGAGCCTGGAGATGCCTGCTGGATCACTCAGAGAGGGGACAGCCAAGAAATGGAAAAACGAATGTCCCTTCACTAGCCACAGTCTAGCTGATACTGCTGGCAAGAAGGTTAGCACTGGAGGAGACAGTCTGTGCCAAAGAACAGAAGATAATGTATCATTTTATCTACTACAGAAGTGCAAGTTGACAGACCGAGAGGTAACATTTGAAAAGTTTTCCCTTGTTATAAGAATTACAGCTGTGAATGCAGTGTACAAAATGTGTACTGTGTGTTCATCTTTCTAAGGAGACCCCAGAGTACGCAGTAACAATGCTCTCAATTCTGAAAGATTTCCAAAGAAGCCTGAAAGGAAAGCTAATATTTTCCTAATAATACTGCTATCTGGTCTGGAATAATATCACTAAGACATTACTCCATTGTAATAGAGAGAGACTGTGTGGTTGTCATGTTGGTCCCAGAGGGAAGCAAAGTTGTTTGAAGTGATCTCTTTTATTGAACCAACTGCTGTTGGTGGAAATAAGCAAGCTTTCGGATCACACAGGGCCCTTCCTCAGGCATGTAGCATAGTCAGTCAAAATGTTTGTCTGGCTATGCGAAATGCCCGAGGAAGGACCCTGTATGGCCCAAACGCTTGCTTATTTCCACCAACAGCAGTTGGTTCAATAAAAGATACCATTCCAAACTGCTTTGCTTCCTGAGCTAAGACATTATTGTGATGGAAGATTTAAACTGACTTTTATATGGGGCCTCCAGGGCCCACAGACGGGATAAAATAAGGTCAAGAAAAATGTCTCCTCCATTACAGGCCTATGAAACCTCAGTCATGTTGCATCAGTGGAAAATTTTGTATCACCTCCCCCTTTATTGTAATTTGCGTGTCAAATACACTTTCCTGCAGGACAGTTATAAGCACAGCTATTATTGCTGCTGTTCCCTAAGGGAATCGTCCATAAGCCCTTGTACAACATGGGGGTGAGGGGTTCTCAGACATTAACTGTGGTTACAAGAAAAATCAGTCCTGTACAAAAAAAGGACATCATCCTGGGTGTGTAGCCTGTAGAACAGACGTTATGCCACTGCACGTTTGCAGCTACTGGCTAGTCCTCCCTCTTCTTGCCTCACCACCTGGGTCAATCCAGAGCTGTGCGGTAGCCAGCCAACCTGCCTGGTGCCAAAGGTTGGTGCTAAGGGAACCTCCTGTGCCAGGAATAGAGGGCAGAGTTGTGAGGGAGGGGGGGAGAATGTGGTTGGCAGGTGACCTGATGAGAGGGGAGGGGACAGGGTCAGTTGGCAGCACTAAGGCTGCTTTTATACGAGGCGCTGAAAAGCACCTCCTGAGTCCCGCGTTTAGAGAAACGCCGTGCGGGGAGTGTTTACATGCACCCCGCGCTGCCAGAAGTGACGTGCTCCCCATTGTCGGCAGCGGTATGGCCACCCTAATAGCTAGGCAAAGGCTGGAATGGGCCCTGGGTGGGACAGAAGATGGAATGACTCGCGGGACTTCTCCCAGCAGCAGCGGTGGGTGCAGCTACCCAAGGAAGTGGGGGCCCTCCAGGCTCATGGGTTCCTAGTGCAGCTGCACCGTGTGTCCCTATGATAGCTTTGCCCTTGCATCAAAATGAAATGTCACCATCTGCCCAAGAATCAAATGCCACCACATACCATGAAATGCCCAGACACTACCCAGGTTGGTGGCTGAGAAGCTCACTGAGCGCAGAGCTTTTCAACACGCAGGCCTGGGGATGGCCTTTTTTATTTTATTTATTTATTTATTTATTTATTTATTTAAAACTTCCAATCCCCCACAGCGGACAAACACCGGATAAGCACTGAGACTGCCAGGCCTGAGTCAGAGGAAAATGAGAGATATAGCTGGGTGTATCAGCATATTGATGACATCTCACTCCGTACTCCCTAACAACCTCCCGCAAAGGCTGCATGTACACAAGAGAGGGGATAAGATGAAACCCTGCAGTACCCCACATGTGAGGCCCCGGGGGGAAAGATGAAAACTCCCCCAGCACCACACGTTGGGTTCTCCCGGCCAGGAAAGAGTGGAACCATTCAAGAACGGTCCCGCCAATCCCTGCCCGGTCCCGCACCAAGACACCAACAACTCATGATCAACAATATCAAATGAAGCCAACAGATCTAACAGGATCAACAGGGTCGAACGACCCCAGTCCAACTCATGGGAGAGGTCGCTGGCCACGGCCACAAGCGCAGACTCTGTTCCATAACCCGAACGAAAACCCGACTGTGAGGGATAAAGAAAGTTAACCCAGTCCAAATGCCCCTGAAGCTGCCGAGCCACCACCCATTCAATAACCTCCACTCTACTGAAACTGCCCTGGCCAAGATCACCAATGATCTACTTGTCGCTAAATCTAAGCACCACTACTCCATTCTTGTCCTCCTTGACCTCTCTGCTGCCTTTGACACTGTCGACCACTCGCTCCTCTTAGACTCGCTTTACTCTTTGGGCTTCCGCAGCTCTGTCCTTGACTGGTTCTCCTCCTACCTCTCTGAC
>QEPC01001673.1:1784856-1802474 GCA_003113815.1 Sphenodon punctatus | reverse complement strand
GCTGGTGCTGGGGGGTGGGCTCGCCTCTGAGTCTTTTTTTAAACAAAAATCCAGGCTGGGCAGGGTGGGTGGGGGGTGTCCCCCCTTCCACCCGCGCAGCCTGGACTCGGGGAGGGTTTGTTTTTTTTAACTTTTTTGGTGGGGCTTTAAGTTTTTACATTGCAGCCATTTTTAAATGGCTGCAATGTAAAAAAATTCGGTACCCGGAATTCGGTACCCGGACCGGATTTACCGGGTTGAATCCGATAATGCCGGTACACCCGATACCGGCATTATTGGATACCGGATTTACCGGTTTTCCCGCCCCTAGCACATAGTGCTGCTCCTTGTCATTTCCATAGAGTGTGTATGGTGGCAATTTGTAGTGCAGTGCCACCTAGTGGAGAAGGGGAGAAAGTAGACAGCAAGACCAGGCCTTTCTTGCTTCCTTTGAAGTCAATGAGAGTTTTTGCTTTGCCTTTGGAGGGAGCGGGATATGGCACATTACTATATACCAGTTATATTTTATAGTGACCTGGAGCCACATCCTCTTTTCTTTTTGCACACATGTCCTATTCCAACGTGAATACTTCTTATCTAAGAAAGGTGAACAAGGTTACTTCATTAATTATATTGGAAGAAAAAATTGACATCACAAGAATTTTCCATAGAATATCTGAACTCCATTACAAATTGTCAACTGATCACCTTGGATCTGAGATATCAAGGCAGGGCACAAGATGGTAAGGCGAAATTTTTGTATTGAAGGGTGCTGACATACTGTTTTACATTGTATCATGGAGAGTGAAACTCTGGTACATTTGCAAAGTATTGCATGACTTAAAAAAATAATTAAAAAAATACGTATGCATTTCTAGCATATGGGGTTTACCTCCTTTATTGTTTTAATGATGAATTGATTGTTTTAGTAACCCTTTTGGTATTGTTTTTAATGTATGGTTTTAAGATGTTGTGAGCCGCCCAGAGCTGCCTTAGGGCTGGAGGGAGTGGGGGTATAAGTTTTAAATAAATAAAAATTAAATAAATAAATATTCTGCAACACCCAAATAGGCTACAAGATGAAGGTATGTCATTTAAGCTCTCACTAAGACACTTATGCTTAGGAGTCAATGGTTTCTTGTGGAACTTGGTTAAGTGGCTGCCAGCTGCTGTGTATTATCGACCCCGTATTCTAGAAGGTGCAGATTTGAGAACCACCTGATCTACAACAGAGGTAGTCAGAAATGTATCTATCTGCATGGGGTAGGCTCACCTAAATACAAAGACTTGGGGTTGGAATCCTCATTTCCCAGATGTGCCAGAGAGTTGCACACACTTCAGTGCACTACACGTATTATACCCTTGTTCACAATCATAATCATTGCTCCTCTTGCTTGTGCATACAATATCACCCTCACCCCAGGGCCCAGCACAGCCTCTGCGTCACAAGTGCCCCGCACTTAAATGTATCCTGATCACTGGTAAGTATGCTCCAGGCATAGAACTGAATTCTCTGCTCCCACTTTCCACTCCACAGCAGCCCCCTGGCCATGGTTATGCTGCCTTTTACTGCAAAAGGAGGTTTTGACACCCGTTGAAGTCTACTTTGGCATGCCACTTATGTGCACACGACCCATTGCACACCTGGTGAATGAGGATTGTGCCCTTTCAACATGGAATTGGACTGTTGGTGATGTTTAATTGAAATGATCACTTTGCTTAAAGTTATATCTTGAAGGAAAGACAGCCCATACTTGTCAAGGCACCATACCACCTTGCTGTGACTGGTCCCATGTGGTACAGAGTCCTCAGCCAGCTGTCTACCTTCTTGCTCTGCGCCTTCTCCAGGGAGTGGGCAACCTCCTAGATGCTTTGATCCTTCTGTCGCACACCCCAGTGTGGATTGGGGAAGGCAGAGGGGACATGGCCTGTTCAGCATGGCTGCCTAGAGCCTGAGTCATGGTAATCGGTTCCAACGTTGCTTGAACATCGGAGTACTCGTGAAGTGCTCGTTTCACTTGTGTTTTTACATCAGCTAAGAAATGGTTTAAAAAACACTAGCTACACTTTCATCGTCAATGGAAAATTGTGGGCCGAGTTCCAGTTATGGCCAGGGAAAGTTTCGAGATTGTAATAGAAAAGTGTCAATTAACTCTTACTGGCACTTAAATACATACATAGACTAAATCAGAAAGATTTGCCCTGCACTTCAACTGTTCAAATATCTCTAGAGTCAGAAGCGGGGAATCTGTGGCCTGGGACAGGGATTTTGGTTTTGGTTTGTTTGCTTGTTTTCCCTTTTTCATTCCTGGATCTGGCCTGAGGATCCAGCCCCTGCCATGAAGTGCTGAAAGTGAATGAGCTCAAGGGGAGGGAGTGGACCGGAGACAGAAGGAATGCATTCAAGGATAGGAGATGGATCAGTGGCACAGATCTATTATGTGATTGTGTACCCCTTCTCACCCTTATCTTCCCCATCCTAAGCACACCACTCAAGCACTTCCACCCCAAACTCATATCCAGCCTGTGAGCTTGTACTAATTTTCAAAGTGGCGTGTGGGAGGGGAAAGTTTCTCCACCCCTGATAAAGATTGGGATTAGAATGAGTGAGACCTTAAAAAGCAATGCCTCTGGGAGCAAATGTGTATCCAGAAACAGCAGTTCTTTTCTGATGTCTTGGTGAACAAGATTTAATGCAAGTCTGGCAAGTAGACAATTCGGCAGCTCTGCACATAGAGTCAGAGACGGCTTGCAAAGCTAACAATGACATCAGCCAGAACCTTTTCAGCAACAGACTTATTTCAAACAACAGGAATATGCAGATGACCGTCATGGGAGAGCTAGCCAATGTATTTGTTTTGACGTTTTCCTTAAAGGATGCAGGAAGTTTATTTCACTATGATAATTTACCATCATTTAGGATTTTCGCTATATTTGGTTCCAATACAACAAATTAGCTTCTGGAGCTAGTTGAGCCAGTGTGATGTAGTGGATAAGGTGCTGGACATGGGCCTGGATGTAGATCTGGACCTGGGACGCCAGGGTTTGAAGCCTGCCCTGGCCATGAACTCCCTGGGGGACCTTGGGCAAGTCACAACCTCTCAGCCTCAGTTCCCCATCTATAAAATGTGTGTGTGTGTGTGTCTGTCTTTTCCTGTGTTCCCTCACCCATATCCATCTTAGAATGTAAGCCCACTGGGCAGGGACCAGTCTATGAAAGTCTGTGACTGTAAAGGACTTAGTAGTGCTATAGGAATTATTAGTAGCAGGATCTGCACTTAGGGCTCATTCCTACAAGGTACAGTCTGTACACCAGGTCTCAATCCAGCCAAGCATTGAGCATGTGAAAACTTGAAGTCTCATTAAAACCAATAGTGCACAGGGTTGCTGCTTCCTCCAGGTTTTGCCTGTCATCCCTGGACTACAGCTGAAACCCTGATTGTCCAGGTACCTGACTAAAGGGCCAGGCTCGATGGTCTAGGGACATGGTGCTTGCTCAGGGTGTAAGAGGTCCTGGGCTTGAATCCACTCAAGCCCTCCATGCTGTGCTGGGAATGATGTAGGGAAGGAGCCTTTTGTGGATCTATCCTCTAAGAGCTTTTGCGAACCTAGGTATAGTATTGACCCCTTTACAATACGCCCTAGCAATAAGTTCCAGGGGTTAAACTACATTTTTGGTTCTGGGTTTTGTTGTTGTTGTTTTAAAATCTCCGCCTCTGCATAATCTTGGAGAGGGAGTAAAAGAGGAAGGAGGATCAGGATATAAAGAGGGAGAGAAAGCATTTGGATCTCTGGAGAGAGAGTGGTTGCCGTGTTGGTCCCAAATGTAAGAGACGGAGACAAAGTAGTTCAGAGGATATCTTTTATTGGGACTAACTTTTATTGGTGAGGATGTGCAAGCTTTTGGGCTACACAGGGCCCTTCCTCAGGCATGTAGCATAGCCAGTCAGAAATATATAAACTGAGGAAGCACAGAATGTCATGGGTAGGATAAAGCAAGGTAACTAGATGTGGGAAAAGGAGGATTTTAACACCCAAACTGGGAAACTAGCGAAAGATCAGAGGTCATTCAGGGAAGAGGAACTTCCCTATAGTTTCCTGGGTGTAAGGCAAGGTTCCAAGGATCAGTATTCAGATAGGTCTGGGTACTTTTTGAATGGTATGGTGGCTAAATTTGGGCTCACTATCCTGAATGGAAATGCCCCAGCGATATTATTATTATTATTATTATTAACAAACATTTATATAGCACCAGCAGTGTACCTGGCACTTTACAAAGTAATAAAATAGACACGGTCCCTGCCCCTAGGGCTTACAATCTGAGAGACAGGAGCTGGGGGAGAGACTTAGGAAGGGGAACAGAGGGAGAGACAAGGGGTCTAACATTCATGAAGATGCGAGGTCTCAAGTGCACGTACTTGGCTTGGTTACGATGAGAATGACAGCAGGCAGGTCCATGTTGCAAGGATAAGGGTAAACCGATCGTAGGTATAGGAATAGTGGCTCAGCAGGATAAAGAGTCAGACAGAGCAGAGCGAAAGAGGTGAGTTTTAAGGAGAGATTTGAAGGTATGAAGGGAGGGGGCAAGGCGGATGTGGACAGGGAGGGAGTTCCAGGCATGGGGGGCAGCAAGTGAGAAGGGACGAAGGCGCTTAGGGGAGCAGGGAAGGCGTGGAAGGGTGAGAGAAGGGACAGAGGAGGAGCGAAGTGCATGGGCTGGAGTATGGAGGGCGATAAGTGCAGAGAGGTAGGGGGAGCAAGGTTGTGAAGAGCTTTATAGGTGAAGACTAGGAGCTTGTGCAGGATTCGTTCAGGAAGGGGAAGCCAGTGAAGCGAAATTGGGGGCAAATATACTTATTTCTCATCTAGGGAAGTTAGCATAATTGATTATGTTTGTGTGTCATTCTCACTCCTTTATTATGGTAGTGATTTTGAAGTACTAGCCTCAGGAGACCTGGACCAGCAGCCTCTTTTGTTAAAATTGACCCTCCCTTTGAACTTGGGGTTTAGACTGCCTCCTGCCCAAAAGTAGAATGCCCTCAGATATAACTGTGAAACAGATTAAATGAACCCCACAGGCAGAAGTAGATATTCTAGCTGCTCTGAAACTGACTTTGTATCAGATCTAAGAAACCGGATGGCTAAGACACCGATGAATCAGTAATAGCCTGTATTGAGTAACTGACGATTTTTTTGCACCCATACCTGACTTTCTCATCTAACTCCTGTCCAGGGGAAAGGATTTCACCCAGTGGGTTGGTTCAGTGTTGAATGTCAGGTTGCAACACAAGAATCGAAAGCTAAATTACTTAGCATGAAAAGGGGGAATTTCCTTTCTACTCCTGATGAGTTCCTAAATTTAAGGCAAAAATATAAGATCCTATTGAAAACTAAGAAAAATTTTTTATAAGCAGCTTTGGTTGGAGCTTGATAAGGCAATTACTTCTAAGGACTCAGTTTTGTTTTGGAAGCTAGTTAGGAATGGTCGTTCAGTGGAAGCCTCTATCCCAAAAGACAGCATTCCATCACATGCCTGGGAAGACCACTTCAATCATGTCTTTAACCCTAGTGGTACTCCAAAGGCAGATTTGGAATGTTTTCCTCTCCAATGTTGTGATGAGTGGTCTCCAGTCACTCCTGAGGAAATCCGTCCACTCCTGACTCATCTGAAATGTGGTAAGGCCCTGAGGAAGGACTCCCCCTCCCCCCCCATTACTAAAATCCGATCTAGACTGGTGGAGTACAATGTTGGCCCCACTGTTCACTGCCATTAATACTACAGCCAGGATGCCCAAGGGATGGACCAGAAGTATTGTAATTCCTATTTATAAAAAGGGCTGTCATAGTAATCCAGAAACCGATTGCCTTATCACCCTGCTTGATGTTATCGTTAAGGTCTACGCAAATTATTTGCTGGGTAAGTTACAGCAGTGGGCCTCCGATAACATAATTGGTCCTGAGCAGGTGGGCTTTAAAAAGGGTTTCCTAACAGCGACCACATTTTCTTGTCTCACCAGCTATCCCAGAAACATGCAAACCAGCAAATGAAATCTTCCCTTTATGCTGACTTTATTGATCTAAAGGTAGCATTTGATTCTATTGACAGAGAGTGCCTCTGGCAAAAATTGCTGATAACCAACCTAGACCAAAGGCTTCTTTACTTGATAATTACCTGTCATCAGCAGACCTCGTTATAGGTGAGAGTCTGCAGACAGGGCTAACTCTCGCGATCCATTCCAGTAACGGTGTGTGTGTTTTCGGCAGGGCTGTCATCTGGCCCTAATGTTATTTAACCTATACATAAACAATATGGCCACTGAATTAAGGGACCCATCCTTTCATTCAGTCATGCTAAGGCAGCATTCTCTTCCAGTTTTGTTCTACGCCGATGACACCATTGTTATCCCATGGACAGAAATAGGTCTACAGCATATGATGGATGGGTTTTGCAAACTTTGTAGTAACTACTTATTGGAGATAAACCATCAGAAAACCAAGGTAATGGTAGTTGATCCTGACCGAGTTCGCCATCGTTGGTGAATAAACGGTCAGGAAATAGAACAGTTCTCACAATTCAAATACCTTGGAGTAGTTGACTCTCGTGCTGCAAGCTGGAATGTCCATCATGAGGCAATTAAGGCTGTAGTAAATGTATCCACCAAAGAAATACTTAGCTTTTATCACACGCGTGGATGTAAGCTCCTTCTGCCAGTACTAAAGGTATTTAGAGCTAAGATTATGCCTCAAATTCTGTATGGAGTCCAGGTGTGGGGAGTGGCTTTATGGAATAAATTGGAGCGTCTACAGAACAACTTTCTGAGGGCTGTTTTGGCAGGCCCGCGAAATACTCCAATTGTGCTGTTGCAGGCTGAATCAGGATTAGCTCCTATCACCTCAGCAGTGAAATTGCAAGTAGTAAAATATTGGTTCTTGTTAGCTTATTCACCCCTCCAGTCCTTCTGTGCAATGGCCCTGGAGATGGCATAACATTTTTAATATAAATATAAAAATAAATAAAATTGACCAGTACTTGGTGGAAGGGTGTCCAGGCAATTTTGACCTTGCTCAGTTTTTCCCCTGAGGCCTTGTTCACTTTAGGCTATGTTGCAGCATGTAGCCTGGTCAGAAGGCTCTTTGCAGATTAGACTAAACAGGGAATAACGGCAGAGATGATTGCCCAGAAGATTGCCCCATGCTATGGATCTTTAAATCCTGATGTCCAGTCCCCCTACTATTTTGCTAATTATCAGTATACAAATATAGAAGAACCTTTATGTTAGGACGGTTCCATCAGATTCCATCTGCAGTAACCAAGGGACACGTGTTGGGAATTCTAGTGCCACAAAGACTATGTAAATGTACAGAAGTGGCGGGAATAGAAACAATAGATCATGTCTTACTTGACTGCAACTGGTATTCCCACCTCCGAGCCAAATATTCGGCCTCTGTTTTGAGGTCACTGGGTCAATGTTCTTGAGGTCAAACAGTGGTCCTGCTGCTTCGGGATCGTGATCCTGCTATTACAGTGCAGATGGCAAAATTCCTGGCAGTGGCCATCGAAGTACGGAAGACTCATGTTTAACCTGCTTTGTTCTCCTACATGTACATGTTTTGGGTATGTTTTGTAATTTTATTATTGTTTTTTTTAAAAATGTATTGGTTTTTACTGTGTGCTGTAAGGCAATTGCTATACTACAATAAATCTATGCTGAAGCTTTGGATGGGATTGAGGGGAGGAGGGGTAAGATAGGCAGAAAAAAATGCTTATTTTTAAAAAATGTCCGGTGTGTCTATAGATATGGTTTGAATGCACCCAAGCCCTCCATGTTGTACTGGGAATGATGTAGGGAAAGAGCCTGTACCAGTATCTATATCTATGACCCTTTTTAAACAGGTCACGGCTGGGGGGGGTCCGTCAGGGTGGGACAGATGTACCCCAATACCCCCTGCATCCCCCCGCTTGGAGCAACCTATGTTGTTGCCAATTGCTCTGTGCATGATGATGCGTGGGTCGCAGGAGTGCGCACCCCTGCATTTACACAAGATGCCAGTGTTGTGTAAAAAGGGCCTTTCTCGATGATACACAGATAGACAGGTAGATGTAGGAGACAAAGAAACACTAGTTAGTGGTAAACACAGAGAGGACAAAGCTAAAGTCAACATAAATAGTTTATCAGGAGAAGGAAATACGCATATCAAAAGGAACTGGGTTCACAGCAGTAACACAAAAGCTGAGTTTAAAACTGACAAAGTCTGTTGGTTATTATAGATTTGTATAATGGCTTGAATCACGTCTGTTGAATCTGTTATTTTTGGTATGCAATAAAGTTCCCAGGCCTGTCTATTTGAAGGGGTTGTGTAGGTTTCCTTTGAGGATGAGGACTGAGAGATGGATCAGAGATGAAGTAGTCATTCTGGGAGAAGTGACTGCTCAGTGTACAGCTCTTGTTTGTGTTCACAATTGTATTTCTATTCAAGTTCCTCTGTTGGTGTAAGGGTTGCTGGGTTTCATCAACAGTTTCCTTGGGGGCATTTCATGCACTGATTGGAATACACTATGTTTTGGAATTTGTAGATGTAGTTTCCTTGTATTTTGAATGGTTTTCTATGGGAGGTGTTGACAGTGGTTGTGGTAGAAATGTGTTAGCAAGTTTTCTACCTGCTATTCTGGTAGGGTCTTGTTCCTGTCAAGGCTGGGCTGTCCTGGCAGGGAGTTTGCTCTGGCTGATCAGCTGCAAGAGGTTCAGGGGTTGTCTGAAGGCCAAAGAAATGGTTCAGGAAAGATTTCTCTTAGGGTCTTGTCTCCATCAAGTATAGGTTGTATCTGTTTGATGACGCTATGTATAGGTTCCAAAGTGGGGTGATTTATTAGTGTGTCTTGGGTGGTTGCTAGATCGATGGAGGCAAGTATGATGGTCTGTAAGTTTCTTGCATATTGCTGTCTCCAGGGTGCCATTGTGCATGCTGACACTGCTCTCCAGGAAGCTGATACTGGTATGGGAATATTCCAGGGTTAGTTTGATAGAGGGGTGGTGATTATTGAGGTTGGAGTGGAATTCTAAGAGCAAGTCCAGATTGTCTGTCCAGATAATGAAAGTATCATCTATGTACCTGAGATATTAGAATGGTTTGGTGGTTCATTTTTCCAAGTATTCATCAAAGTGGCCCATAAAAAGGTTGGCATATTGTGCCATTTATGTACCCATAGCTGGCTCCATGGTTTGTACATAGCGTTTGTCATTTAATGTGAAGTTGTGGTGTGTAAGGATGAAGTGGATGAGCTTAGCAATATGTTTGGGGTGGATATTTTAGTATTCTCCATTGTCCTGGAGGTATTTCAGGAAGGCTGCAATGCCATTCATGTGAGGAATGTTTGTATATAGTGAGGATACATGCATGGCTGCAAGGAGGGCATTGTGGGGAAAGCTTCTTATGTTGCAAAGTTTGCAGAGGACATCAGTAGTCTATTGGATTAAATTTGCCCTTTGTTTGGCAAGGGGTTTGAGAATGGTTTCTAAAGAGTCCTGCTATTCTTTTGGTGAGTGAGTCATGGCCAGATACGGTAGGTCTGCCCGGGTTCCCCTGTCAGTGTATCTTGTGACGCATGTAGAAAATTCCTGGGGTGGGATTGGTGGGGATTATTTTATTATTTATTTTATTTAAAGCATTTTTAACCCGCCCATCCTGCCACAGGCAGCTCTGGGCAGCAAACAACATCTCAAACGTATAACAATAAAACAATTTTGAAACAATTAAAAAATAATACCAACGGGAGGCATACAAATATCCCCACCCTCCCATCCTCCTCTGCAAAAACCAGGCAGAACAGCCATGTCTTGGAATGACGTCGAAATGAAGGGAGATCCGGGGCCAAATGGCCTCCACTGGCAGGGAGTTCCACAGCCGCGGAGTGGCCACTGAGAAGGCCCTCCCCATCGTGGCCTCCTGGCCACGATGGGGATCTCAAGGAGAGCACCCCCTGATGACCGCAGGGGCTGATCCAGGACCCGGGGGGTGAGGTGGTGCCACAGATAAATTGGGCCAAGGCCGTTTAGGGCTTTATAGGCCAGCACCAACACCTTGAATCAGGCCTGGAAGACTATGGGCAGCCAGTGCAGAGATTGAAGAACTGGTGTAATATGTTCATGGCGGCCCAGTCCCACCAGGAGATGGGGCACCGCATTCTGTACCAGCTGCAGTCTCCAAACCATCACCAGGGGTAGCCCCACGTATTTATTTATTTATTTATTTTATTTATTTACATTTATTAGTCGCCCCCTCATACCCATGGCATCTCGGGGCGGCGTACAACATAAAAATAGAAAAAATAAAACATAACAAATAAAAATATTTTAAAACCCATCTAAAAGACCCCACTACCCACCACATTTTAATTATCCCAACCTCCCCATCCCTCCTCCAAAGGCCTGGGAGAACAGCCAAGTCTTACAGGCCCGGCGTAAGGCCAACAAACTTGGGGCCAGACGGGCTTCCTCCGGGAGGGAGTTCCACAGTCGCGGTATGGCCACCGAGAACAGTAGCCAAGCCTAGAGATGATGAAAGCATGAATGATGGTGGCCAGGATAGAGTCTGAAACTTACGGCCGAAGCTGACGCACCTGATGTAATTGGTGAAAGGCACTCCTTGCCACAGACTCCACCTGAGCATCCAAGCAGAGCTGCAAGTCAATGAGCACCCCCAGTCTCTGCACCTGGGGAACCAGCGGGGGCCGGACCCCATCAATGATAGGGGCCATCACCCCCGCCACCTTCCCCACCAGCATCACCTCAGTCTTGTCGGGATTCAGCTTTAGTTGGTTCTCCCTCATCCAATCCAGGTAGTATCTAATCTCATCCCCACCCCTTGTCTCTCCCTCTGTTCCCCTTCCTTTGTCTCCCCCCTCCCCCCGTCTCAGATTGTAAGCCCTAGGGCAGGGATCGTGTCTATTCCATTACTTTGTAAAGCTCCAGGTACATTGCTGATGCTATATAAATGCTTGCTAATAATAAATAAATATAATAATAATAATAATTAATAATAATTTATTAATATCTCTGTTCAGAGAGCACTATCCTAGATCACAACATATCCTTTGTGTAATGTGCTTAAAGCAAAAGACGAGAGAGGGTAGGAAACTACTCCATATAAGTCCCTCACTTTATCCCGCCACCATCTCCCAGTGGCTCACCTGGCATTGCTGTTGCCACCACTGTGGCCATTGCTGCTGCCACCGCTCCAGGATCCCAGCCTCTCTGAGGAACCATGCTGCCCGGCCCCCAGGTACTATCTTCCCCCTCCCCCGCTTGGAGGAGGGGGGCAGGGCCAGGGCGCGCAACCAGAACGTCCGGGCCTAGCACGGCCAAAAGCAGCCTGCTACCTGGCCTGTTTAGAAGCCACCGCTAGCATCTCCCAGAGGCTCACCTGGCATTGCTGTTGCTGCTGCCGCTGGGACCACTGCCGCCGCTCCAGGATCCCGACCTCACCGAGGAGCCATGCTGCCTGGCCCCCAGGTACTATCTTCCCCCTCCCCCGCTTGGAGGAGGGGGGCAGGGCCAGGGCACACAGCCAGGACTTCTAGGCCCAGCGCAGCCAAAAGTGGCCTGCCGCCTGGCAGCCCTTCGTGGGACCGGGGGGGGAGGTGGGGGGGTTTTATTCTTTGTTTTTAAGGAGGGATTGGGGTGGGGATGGAGTGTTTTCTCTATGAGGAGGGAGACAAGGGGATTGGGTTAGGGTGGCAGAGGAGGATGGGGGGTGTTTTGGGGGGTGGGGATCTCCCTCAGGGGGCTAGTGGGGTGGCCTTCGGGTGGGGGTCGGTGGAGTGGATCAGGGTGTGTGTCTGCAGCCATAGGGGTTGTTCTGGGCTGGGGGAATTATGGTCCTCCTGGTAGGCAGTAAACATGAGGTCGGTGGCTAACAAGTCAACTGCGGTCTGGGAGTTGATCCTGGACCAGGTGGCCAACCTTGCATGTGTCACTGAGACCTGGCTGGACACTGAATCAGGGTCTATATTGGCTGACCTTGTTCCAGCTGGGTACTCTGTACAGCATCAGCCGCGGCTGGAGGGATGGGGTGGTGGTGTAGCCATTATTTTAAAGGATGCCTGGTCTATGAGGAGATTTCCTGTGCGACCTATCATGGGCATAGTGGGTCTCCATCTGGGGTTGGATTTGGCCAGAGACAGAGTGGGGATACTGCTGATATACTGTGTACCCACGTGTACAGCAGCCTCCCTGCTCGCACTGAGCGAGCTGGTGTCGGAGGTGATCTTCTGGTCCCCTAGGACGATAGTTCTGGGGGACTTCAATATCCATGCCGACGCCAGTCTTGGAGGGGCGGAGCATGAGTTCATGGCTGCCATGGGCATGTCTCAGAGTGTAGTGGGCCCCACACATGCTGGAGAACATACTCTGGACATGTTATTTTGCACAGGCCTTGAGGCGGGGGATCCGTTGGTGGGAGAGGTGTCAACAGTGCCCTTGTCATGGATGGACCATTATTTCCTCCGGGCAGATATCCTGGCACATGTCAGCCCCCGGGAGGGTGCAGAACCAGTTAGGTTGGTTCGCCCCCCGAAGGCTTGTGGAACCTGAAAGGTTCCAGATCGCTCTAGGGGATGTTTCCTCTGACCTCGATGGCCACTCACTCAATGACCTTGAGTCCACGTGGAATATCATGTTAACGGAGGCCATTGACTGTGTGGCTCCTAGGCGTCCACTCCCAAATTGCCGACAATGCAGCTTCCCATGGTATACCAGGGAGCTGTGGTAGATGAAGCAGGAAGGGTGGCAGTTAGAGTGACAGTGGCATCATTCACGTACTGAAGTTGACAGGTTGCAGCATAGAGTCTGGTTACATACCTATGCCATTGCGGTGCGGACAGCAAAGAAGATTTTGTTTGCTGCCCTCATTGCATCCGCTAAGTCCCGTCCTGTTCCGGGTGGTGAGGGGGCTGGTCAGTCCAGCCTCCCTCTGCCTGGACGTAGAACCATCAAATGCTCGCTGTGATTTGTTTGCGGACTTTTTTGCAGATAAAATCGCTCAAATTCACCACAGTTTTAATGCGACTTTTAAAAGCAGAGAATGGGTCAGAGGCAGTAGAAGCCCCTTCTTGTTCTGTTTTATGGGATCAGTTTCAGGCGGTGTCACCCTCAGATGCGGGGGATGCTCTTGGGACTGTTTGATCCACCTATTGTGAATTAGATCCATGCCCATCCTGGCTGGTTAAGGCTAGCCGGGGGACATTGGGGCTGTTGCTGGTGGGGATAGTCAACCTCTCTCTTAGGGTGGGCAGGGTGACGGACTGTCTCAGGAGGCGGTGGTGCGGCCCCTGCTCAAGAAACCAACTTTGGACATTGACGCCCTTGCCAGTTATCGGCTAGTCTCTAACCTTCCTTTTTTAGGGAAGGTTATTGAACGGGTGGTGACTCGGCAGCTTCAGGGGCATTTGGACTGGGTTAACTTTCTTGATCCCTCACAGTCGGACTTTCGTCCGGGTTATGGGACAGAGACTGCGCTTGTGGCCTTGGCCAACGACCTCTTGCATGAGTTGGACCGTGGACGTTCGATCCTGTTGATCCTGTTAATCTGTTGGCTTCATTTGATATCGTTGATCATGAGTTGTTGGTGACTCGGCTGCGGGACCGGGCAGGGATTGGTGGGATCGTTCTTGAATGATTCCGCTCTTTCCTGGCCGGGAGAACCCAACGTGTGGTGTTGAGGGAGTTTTCATCTTCCCCCCGGGGCCTCACATGTGGGGTACCGCAGGGTTTCATCTTATCCCCTCTCTTGTGTACATGCAGCCTTTGGGGGAGGTTGTTAGGGAGTATGGAGTGAGATGTCATCAATATGCTGATACACCCAGCTATAGCTCTCATTTTCCTCCAACTCAGGCCTGGCAGTCTCAGTGCTTACCTGGTGTTTGTCTGCTGTGGGGGATTGGATGAGGGTGAGCCGCTTGAGGCTAAATCCTGACAAGACGGAGGTGATGGTTGTGGGGAAGGCCGAGGGAGTGGTGGCCCCCATTATTGATGGTTTCCGGGCCCATTTCAAGGTGATGGCATTAACCTTTAAAGCTCTAAATGGCTTGGGTCCCACCTATTTGCAGGACCGCCTCACTCTCCGGGACCTGGATCGGCCCCTGCGGTCGGCTGGGGGCGCCCTCTTCGGGGTCCCCCAGGTTTTCACTATGAGGAGGGCATTCTCCGTGGCTGTGCCGCAGCCGTGGAACTCCCTCCCGCCAGAGATCTGCTTGGCTGCCGGTCTCCCCTCTTTCCATAGACAATGTAAGATCTGGCTGTTCCGCCAGGCCTTTCCGAGGGAGATGGGGTGGGTAGGTTAGGGTAGGTGGGGAATGGGGTTTTATATTGTTTTTAATTGTAATCATTACTGTTTTTTTTAATGTTAAAATGTTTTAAAGATGTTGTGAGCTGCCCCGAGATGCCTGAGGCAGGAGGGGATGGCATATAAATGTTGCTATAACTATAAATATAAATAAATTATGTTCTTCATGGACATATCTTGATCCACTCTGGTAAGTAATAACTGAAAGACCAAAATATCTAGCAATCCAGTCATCAAAGCACACCATTGGTATAAGTCCCATTGAACTGGAATGGTGCTTAATGTGGTAGAGCCCTTAAAGATCAGTCTGTAAGTGTTCAACTTGATTCCAGCTATAAAAAACTGTCAGTCACCACCCAATTATGAAAACTCTATACTATTAAACCGAGTCTTGTGTATAGGATGATCTCGCTGTATTTACCAGATCACAGTTTGTACCAGGATCATTGGCAAAAAAGCATTTCCTACCTAATAGGAATGTTTACTAATACAGTAAACAATAACCACCACCCTAGCCTTAGTTACATTAAATCCTCACACAAAACACATAATGAAATATGGCTATCATTAGATCTGGAAAATGAGATTATGCTGCAGGATAATATCAGGGCTTTGACCAATATCTAGAGGAGATCTGAATCCATTAAATGAGATTTATTGTCCACGAGACTGCCTGCCTGACCCCAGGTTAGGGAACTGACCCTTTGTACAACGTGGAAGATAGAGTTTTCTCATTTTGGTAGATGTAGTCACTCTCTTCCTATGCTGAGAGTGACTCACAATCTCTCTTGTAATGTTAAATTTACTCCTTCAATTCCATCTTCCCTGTGAATATTCTGAGCCCATACTCCGACTCCAATACAGAGAGCACATCCATTCATAGGCGTCAGCGTGCAATAGATAGCGGCCAAACCTGCTTCCTGAGATTCACCTCAACGAGAGCTTCCGAGTGCTTAGTGCCTTTAAAAAAAAATCTTGGGTAAGAGCTCTTCAAATAACAAGGCAGTTGCTACTCTCAGCACACTGTAATCAGAATCAGACAGGGCTGCCTGAGCTGCTTCCCTGCTATGGACAAAATAGCTCAGGTGCTCCCCTCTACCGTCAGGCATGTTCCAGTCCATTGCTGCCATGCAGGGGAAGGGGGAATGCCTCTGTCCTCACTAGTCTGCGGCTTACAGTGAGGAGAGTGTTCCTGTTCCCTGCAGAGCTTGATCACTGGACGGCGGGAGCCAGGGCTTTACCAGGGGAGCTCAGCCACTGCACTATTCCAGAGCCTATCACTGCTGCTATTCAGCAAGAGTCCACCACAGCCAGATGTAGGAGCAACAGCCTCAGCCCTAGTCTCTTCCTGACAGGGTTGGGGGCCTGGGGCTGATCAACAGCACAAGCAACTAATCAGCGGCAGCAGTGGCAGCCCAAGCCCCTTAGCAACGACTACCAAAAAGGGCAGGGGCTGGGGAGTGATGGCGCCTGGCACAACAGCTCCATGGGCCCCTCCGAGTATCCTCGATGCATCTGGGGCAATGAGGCAGGCTTGGCACCTATTACAAATTAGTCACACATAGGGCCTCTCAGTATTGCCCCCAGAAGGGAAAGGCGAATGTCTCCACTGTCCCATGGGGGAGCGGGGCAGCCCTGAAACCAGAACACAGCAGCCAGGAGTGGAGGGATTTTCTAAAAGTAGAAAAATCAGGTAAGAAAAACAAGGAATATTTAGCAGCCAACAATCCAAGCACAGCTTGTGAAGAGAAAATCTGACAGCAGGGTTCAGAACGCAGGAGACAGATTGTTCAAATGCGGCATGTCTGAAGAAAGTTTGACAGCGATGTTCAGATGCTTGATCCACAAAACCTTCCTTGCAACAGACAAACAGTCTGGCATTTGTAGGCAACAGGCAGACAGGAAAGACACTGCACAGCGCATAGTGACTTTCCGCTCATAGGGAGATATATTTTCAATGTTACTCCAAACTGGAAATTAACACTAACAAGGAAAATGAGGGGAAATACTAAATTCTTAATAGATTAATATTAAACACCAATACAGAATGATCTAGAGACCTTGGCTGGAAGAAAAAATGGGATTTCACAAAGAAAAATGCAACATATTGCACATAGCACAAATATAAAACGGGGGAAAATTTGTTAGAGAGTAGTACTGAAGAGAAGGATCTGGGAGTTATGATGGATCAGACGCTGAACAAGTCAACAACGTGATGCTGTCACAAAAAAGGCAAACGTCATTTTGGTTGCATTAACAGGCACATCTTTTCCGAGACACGGCAGGTGGTGGTGCCACTTTACACAGCACTGATGAGGAATCATCTGGAATATTGTCTTCAGTTTTAGGCACCACACTTCAAGGAGGATGTAAAAGAAGTTGAAGAAGAGTCAGAGGACAGCAGCTAAGATGGTAAAAGGGCTGGAAGATGAGCCATATAGAAAAGGCTGAAAGAGTTGGGTATGTTCAGCCTAGAGAAAAGAAGACAAAGGGGGACATGACAGCAGTTTTCAAATGTCTAAAGGGATGCCACAAAAAAGACGGTAAACATCTGCTCTCCACTGCTAAAGAAAATAGAACAAGAGGGGGAATGGGCTCTTTCCAAAATAGAACAAGAGGGAATGGGCTTAAATTGCAGCAATATAGACTTTGGATAGACATTAGGAAAAACTTCCTAACCCTGGAAATGGGAAATTAGCCACAACAAGGGTAATGAGGGGAATTTCTTTTATAGAGTAGGGAATTTTTATGTACTTTTATGGTTTTTATACTGTAACAAGCCCTGAGCCTTAGGAGAAGGGTAGAATACAAGTTTAAATAAATAAATAACTGATGGGAAATGGAATAAGCTGTCCAGGAAGGTTGTAGAATCTCATTCCTTGGATGTTTTCAAACCCCAGCTGGACAAACATCTGTCTACAATGCTGTAGGCAAAGGACATCCTGCCTGGGAGCACAGAGTAGGACTAGATAACTCTTGAGGTCCCTTCCAAACCTGGGATTCTAAGGTAACAATTATGGAGCCACGCTAGTGGCTCCATTAGTTAAGGCAGAGCTAACGTTCTGTATTGAGAGTTCCATTGACTTCAGTGGAGTTCCCTGGGGCAAATTCCTCTGGCTTGCAACCCTGAAGTTGACGGGGATTTCTCTGTGAGCATACAATTATAGTCACAGATGGCTGCATAGGACAGATATTGAGTATGCTAAGTATGTGCTTTGGTCCAATATTTCATGTTAGATGAGGTGTCAAGATGTCCCTGGCATTTAAAAAGCGCTTGCGCTTGCTGAGGGAGCAGGAGG
>QEPC01001673.1:1740290-1780129 GCA_003113815.1 Sphenodon punctatus | reverse complement strand
CAGGAGCGGGAGGGGGCTAAGGGAGCAGAAATGGGCTCTGTGGGGTGAGGGGGCTCTGTGGAGAGAGGGGGCTGAGTGAGCAGTAGAGGGGCTCTGTGGGAGGAGGGAGCAGGACAGGACTCAGGAGGGGGAACTCGGGAGGGGGATGGAGGAACAGGAGGGCGGTCTCTGGGGTGAGCGAGCTGAGGGAGCAAGAGGGGGGATCTGGGGGGGAGGGGGCTGAGGAAGCAGGAAGGTGGGCTCTGTGGGGACAGGAAGCTGAGGGAGCAGGAGTGGGGCCTGGGTGGAAAGTAACAAAAACATACATTTTACTACAATCTCTCGGTCTCAGCAACTTCTATCAAATCACTAATTACTTTTTCAATCTACTTTTTAAAAAACACACAAATTAGATAAACAACCTGCAGTTTTACAAACTTAGGTAAGGCAGATTCATACCAAGCAAACTTGCCCCCAACATGGTTGCCATGCCAGCCATGAACTCATGCTCCACCCCCCCCAAGGCTGGTGTTGGCGTTAATATATCAATACAACAATATTATCATAACAGTTCCCTTCCTTACAGTATCCTTATACCTTTGCTACTAATTTCCAGGCATATAGCAGAGCGGCTGTGCTGCTGAATTTGATATGGTCTCACATTCAGCATCTAGCGTGGGTCTCCCCAACTTTCCCACCTTGGTATATAATCTTTGCCACCTCCTTCCCTTCCCTCCCCAATTCCCTTCCCTCCCATCCCATTGGCGCATTAACAAATTTCTTTCAAGCAGGTGGTTTGTACATATTTGTCCATTTTGATGTTCTGTGTCAGTATTGTCCAACATGGTTTCTATGTGTCATAAAATTTATTCAGATTATCTTCCAGGTTGGCTGTAATCCGCTTCATGGTCACCACATGCCACAACCTCTGCAACCATGCCAGCCTGGTGAGTCCTTTTGCATATTTCCACGTCCTGGCAATTGCATGCACTGCCGCCAGAAACAGGCTTTGCCAGGTCTTTTTCTGGTGCGGCTTAAAATGTTTTGGTGGGTACAGTCCAAGCAGTGCGATTTCTGGTTTAAATGGTAGGTTCACTTTCAGCAGATTATTAGTTATTGTCCATATTTTCTTCCAGAAACCCTCCACTTTGGGGCAACTTCACCAGCAATGCAAGTAAGCACTCCTTTCCCAACATCCCCGCCAACATTCAAGGGGGTACATGTTTTTAATTTTATTTTATTTTAATTTATTCCCTCTGGTGTAGTATACCATCTACTAGCTTTATTAGGGGTTCTTTTACTAGTAATGATGTTGAACAGGTGGACATGTATTCCCAGATCTTTCTAATGTCACTATCTGTTATTTCTAGCATTAATTCGTCTGGCCACTTAGAAATGTACCCCGCATCAAGAAAATGATATAGCCTTTTTACCTGCTTATGCAGGATTGAAAATATCCCCCTTTGTTCCCCGTGGTTAAACAAGATTTTTTCCAGGTCCATGGGGTCCCTACTAAAGTGGGTTTTATCCTTATAATTACTTATGGCGCTGTGTAACCTGCAGTATATCAAAACGTTTACTTTATCTCCCAGAGCCATATAAAATGTGTCTGGTAATTCCTTGTATTCTCGTATTGAGTTGAATAATTCACATAATACTGGGGCCAGTACGTCTCTATATGTCTGATAAAATTCCGGAATAAATCCATCTGGGCCAGGGGTTTTATTTTTGGCTAATTCTTTAACGACTGTCTTGACCTCTTCCAATGTAATAGGCTCACTGAGCATTCCCAAATGTGCCTCAGTAATTCTGGGTAGTTTCAATTATTCCAGATGGCTTTTGATGCCCTCTCGTTTAGGGTTTTCAGAAGTGTATAGTTCCTTGCAGTATTTTAAGAATTGCTCCTGCATCTCCGGGCCTGATATATATGTCTCTTTATTAGGATGCATTGTGTGTGTTATTTGTGCCTTTTTCCTTTTCTTTTTCACCATCCAGGCCAAAACTCTGTCTGCCTTGTTACTTCTGGTATAGTAATATTGTTTAGTGTATCTTAACTTTTTTATTATAGCCTCAGTTTCTGTTGTGTCTATCAATCCCCTGATTTCAGCCCTTTCCCTTGCTCCTTTCTTTGTGGGTTTGGTCTTTAATTGCCTGCCTATCTGTTTAAGTCTGAGGTATAATTCATTAAATTCCATATATTTCTGTTGTTTGTTATAGGCTTCCAACGCGATGTACTGGCCCCTCAGAAACGCCTTAGCTACATCCCAGAGGGCCCTCTTAGAGACCTCGCCATTGTCATTAATTTGGAGGAAGTCAGTTATTTCCTGTTTGATTTTTTTCCTTATTTGTTTGTTTTAATAAAATCGTTTTATTCAGAGCCCACCTGCGTGGTATGTGTTTTCTTTGCTGTCCCAACTCTAATGTCATTAGTACTGTACTATGGTCTGTAAACACTGCTGGGCTTATCTCACACTTTCCACATCTATCCCATTCCTCCTTATGCATAAAAAATAATCTTTGTCCCACATAGAATGTCCCTTTGGAGCATAGAAGGCAAGAAATGTATACTCCTCCCCCGTCATTGGCCCCTGCACTAAAAGGTATCTACCCTCTGGGTCTTTAATCACCTTATGTCTCAAAGTTTAACTTGCTAGCAAATGCCAATAACACGCCCGCCTTTTTTACCTTTGCATTAGCAAACACTATACGTTCGTATTGTTTGTCTCTGACCCTAAAATTGTTTTTGCTTATAAGATGTGTTTCATGTAAAGCCGCCACCTGTATCTTTTGTCTTTTAAGGTACTGCCACATCTTTTTTCTTTTAGTTGGACAGTTTAAGCCTTTCGCATTTACCATACAGATTTTTAATTCAGCCATACTCATTATTGTAAACCTGCTCAAATCCCTTCCCATCTTGTCTATATATCCCTTCTAGTTTGCGCCCCTGTATCTCCCCCTCCCATTCCCTCCCTGCCCCTTCTACCCTCCCTCCCTCCCCGAACCCTTCCCTGTTTTCTCCTGTGGCTGAGGCTCCGTGAAGCCTTAGAGGAGTATGCCATGGAGTTGCTTCACCCCACCATTCATCCCAACAAGCCCCCCCTTTTGCTTAGTACCTTTTTCCCAATAGAACTCCATTTACTGTCCTTTAATGCTAGCAAAGTGTCTCTTTTATGCACAACAATTCCAATTATCAGTCTGTCTCTCCAAGTTTCTTCATGGCCTATTTACAGAGCTTTCCACCGGTTCTTCTCCTCCTTGGCCTCTGAATTCTGGCATCTTGTGTTCCATGTATTTTTCTAGTGCCTTTATTTCAAAAAAATTCCATCTGCGTCCCTTGTACATAAAGGAGAAGGTTGCAGGGTACCTTACTTGCGCCTTTATGCCCTGTACAGCAAATCTCTCTTGCAACTGGTACCATCTCTTTCTCCTAGCCACTGTGGCGGGAGCCAGGTCCGACTGGATAGTCACTCTGTGTCCCTCAAATTGTAAATCTTTCTTCTTTCTAGCTTCCCATTAAATCTGTTCTCTGTCTGGATATCTCAAACACCGGAAGATCAGGGCTCTTGGGGGGGTCTCCCTCCTTTGGTTGGGGTCTTAATGTTCTGTGCGCCCTATCCAATTTTATATTATGAAGGTGGGCTATTTGTGGGAAGAGGGCCTTGAGGATTTTCAACACCAGGTCTCTCCCTCCCTGTGCCTCCGTGGTCTCTGGGATTCCCTGGATGTGTAGATTATTCCTCCTGCCCTGGTTCTCCAGATCCTCCATTTTATGCTGGGCTCCCCCCCAATGCCTTTTCTACTTCTTGGAGTCTATTTTACCACTGCTGGTCTAGGCCTTCTCTTGCCTCCATTCTAATTTCTAGGACAGTAACTCTGAGACCCCATCAATTTTTTTATTAAGCGTGTCAACCACGCTATTACCTTTTGGATCCCATCATTGAGGAGCTCCCATTGTTTCCTGGAATCTGCATGCTGGCTCCTAATCATTTGTGTTAGATTGGCAAGTTGATCTGTCAGCTCAGCCTGGTCTCCCACTCTCAAACGTGCTCCGACAACCATTCTAGGCCTTGTGTCCTCCAGTTCCTCTCCCCCGCTGCTCCTACTTTCAAATGGCTTCTCCTGCAAACCTCGTCTGTTCTGGTCTTTTCTAGTTAATTGTGGGCCAGTGGTATTCTTTTGCAGGCTCCTAAATAAGCATATTTAATCCCTGTTTGCTAGCATTTTTTGTCTCGGGCTGTCAGGAGCCTTTGGCAGACACATCTACTGCCTGAGCATGCCCAGTGGCGCCCCCCTGTTGGGGTTTATATTGAAGCCTCCCAGGACCACCATTCTCGGGTAACACAAGACCACCTCCAACACCAGCTCCGCTAGAGCGTGCAGAGATGCTGCAGTACAGGTAGGTGCATGGTATACTAGTAGCAGCCCCAAGCTGTCTCCAGCCAAATCAACCACAAGACGGAGGCCCTCAATTCCCGGCAAAGTTTGCACCGGATACTTCCTAACGGACCATGTGTCCCCTAAAAATAATGGCTACATCGCCCCCTTCCCCAGGCCATGGTTGATGCTGCATGGAGTACTGGGCTGGAACAAGGTCAGCCAAAATTGGCCCCGACTCAGTGTCCAGGCAGGTGTCCGTAATACACACGAGGTCAGCTGCCTGGTCCAGGAAATAAGCATTTCAAGTTAAAAAAACAAACAAAACCACCAGACTTCTGAAATAGGTCAGTCAGAAGTAAGAAGGTCAGCGTCTAGCATTCATCCAACAATTCTGAACATCTAGTGACTTCCTCTACGATACAGCAAGTCAAGCCAGCATGTGTATGCAATTGCACTCTCTCCACCCAGGGAGAGGATGAGGCCAAATGGAGCCATGCTCCCATTGGTTTCAGTAGTGCAATATTTGCTAGCACACCTGGCAGTCCATTTTACAGATGGAAAACAGAAGCAAAGATGCAGTGACTTCTCCAGGACCACCCACAGAGGCCAGGATTTGAACTAAGGTATCCCAGCTCCAAAATACAGCATGTCAACCACTAGAGAACACTAGCTCCAAAGCTAGAGAGTACTTGGATTTGCAATTACCAATGTGGGCTATTTGAACAGCAGCTGTGTAACAAACAGGACCTTTGGCTTTACTCTTGCAAGAAACTACAGATTATTATTGGCAATGGCTAAACGGATTCTTAACATGCAAGCATATAAAGGAGTTAGGAAAAGAACTCTAATATATCAAGACCTTTTGAATCCTGATAGACCGTTATAGATCAATACCAATACCTTGAACCTGGCTCAGCACGCTATTGGCAACCAGTGCAGAGTCCAAAACACAGGTGTTATGTGCTCCCGACGACCTGTCCCCGACAGGAGCCGGGCCGCTGCATTCTGCATTAGCTGCAGCCTCCGAACCAGGAATAGGGGCAGCCCCACGTAGAGCACATTGCAGTAGTCCAGCCCAGTATATGGGCATCTTGTAATCTTAAATGCCACACAGGCTTCTCAGCAGGGGACATGGCTAGCTCCTCTTTGGCAACTCTAGCAGGAGCTTTATAACCTGAAATACATGCTGTCAGATGACAGCGATGCCACTCCATTGGCTATTTTATAGTAATATCACATTGGCTAGCTCACAGTGCTTCTCACTCAGGCTGTAGTTTCATACTGAGAGAATTTGGCCAAGTATCCTATTCCACACAAACTGCTACAATCAGAGCAATGTAGAATTCACTGGCCGCCACAGAGTATGATGCAAGCATAACTGTAACCGGACTTCAAAATACAAGACATTCATATTGTGGATGAGCTGTTGTGGGGGCTGCTGCTAGGTCTGCTTATGTGCACCTGGGTTGCCCATCTCCCAGAAAGAAAGTCTCCTGCCCCATGGATGGCTGTCTGCAGGCGGCTGCAGAAGACCAGTGTCAAAGGCACCGGTTGTTCGGTAGCCATTATGTGGTCACAGGGGCCTTTATACCTGCTTGTAGGAAGCTCGCCGGGCCCCAAGCCTTCTGACATACCAGCAAAGTTGTAAAACCTGGCTGTTCGCCCAGGTCTTTGGGAAGGGTGGGTTAGAGGATTTTATCTCCCTTACCCTATTTATTGTTTCGTTGAGTTCCCGGGCCCTGTTTAATACTTTGAATATTGTATTTTGATATGTTTTAACTGTTTTTAGATATATTTTATATGTGATTATTTTATTTGTTTATTGTAAGCCGCCCCAAGCTGATTTAGGAGGGGCGGGATAGAAATTTAATAATAATAATAAATTTTATATTAGTAGCCCTTTCCCCTCAAGGAGATGCAATTTATTTTAAGTTGGGGAGAGGTGGTATTTTAAATGGGGGACCTGGGTAGGACTATGGGGAGTGGGTTGGTGGATGAGATTTTAGAGTGTGGGAAGGAATGCCATGGCCCCTCGGTACTGGCATGGGGGAAGAGGTGAATTTGCCGGGATCCCTCAGTGAGAGGAAGAGGTACTGGCATAGGGTGGAGGGGGTGAACTTGCCAAGCCCCCTTGGTGAGAGGGAGGGGTATAGGCAAAAGGAGGGTATGGTGGGGTTCAGGGACAGTTGGGGTTTGTGTCGTCCCCTCTGTGGGGGAGTACAGACATGGGGGAAAGTGGTGGTATTCATACCAGGATGCCTCTGTGAGAGGGGCAGTATGTGCATGGGGTGGGGCTGAAGAGTGTGGGTTTTATTGGGATAGGGGAAATGCGTATGGCTGGGATGAGCTGCGGGTGGAGGGGAGGAGTTTCTCCTTGGGGAGGGCAGGTTTGAGTTGGAGGAGTGGAGAGTTTCTCCCGCTTGCCTCCTTTGCCAACCAAACCTTTGGGGATGCTGGGCTCGGGGAGTACTCTCCGACCACCCATTCACCTAGGGCCTTGTTGGCCTCCTGAGGGTTATCTTCAGGGGGTAGGGTGAGGGGGGAAGCTATTGAACTAATTGGGTTTGTGTTGGGCATGGGTAGGTATGCCCGGGGGCAGGAGGAGAAGGCCATGGGGATATTGGGAAAGGCACTTAGGGCACATTCAGAAAGGTATCTTCTCTCGTATTTTAAGTTTCTTGTGGGAGAGAACATTTGTACCTTATCTCTTATCATCAGGGTTCCTAGCTTTCTCTGACAAAAAATTGAAATTTCTCTAAAAACAAACAAAACAAGCCCTAAATTCTCTGATTAAAAACACCAAACTGCATGTGAGAAAGAGCTTGATTGTTAAATAATATCTGGCCCAACACATAAGGTGGGACACACATTGGATTTGATGTTTTGCATCAGCCTAGAAACAAGGGTTCTGATTATTGGTGGTGGTATTGTTACAACACCAATGTCATGGTTGGACTAAGGCCCAGATCCCTACCCTCCCATGCCCCCATCCATCTAATTGGTGGCCCAGTTAGATTGGTTCATCCCCAAGGGCTTATAGATCCAACTGGTTTCCAGAACTCTCTGCGGGATTTACCCATTGACCTTGATGGCTAATCCGCTGATGACCTGGTTGCCTTGTGGAATGACATCTTGACCACAGCAATTGCCGGTGTTGCACCCAGCCGTCTGCTCCCACTGCTGAGACAGCATAGGTTCCTCTGGTATATGGTTGAAGTGGGAAGGTAGATTGTTAGAGCGCAGGTGGTGCTCACCTCGCACTGAAGTCAGCATAGATCATGTTGAAGACTCTGTCGTGGCTGTGCTTGTGACAAAGAAAGCTTCCTTCTCTGCCATCATAATGTCTGCAAAGGCTCATCCTGCGGAGGTGTTCCGGGCGGCTGATGAATGGTCTGGCTAATATGGTCTGTCTGTTGTGTACTAGAGTAATCTATTGTCTGTTGCGACATTTTTATTAATTACTTTGCAGACAAAATTGCTCGTATTCACCACAAGTGCTGCTACTTTGACAGCAGAATCAGAGTTTGGGATTGTGGAAGCACAGCCTTGACCTGCTTGTTTGGATCAGTTTCAATTAGTGTCACCCACTAATGCGGAGGATGTGGGCAACCAGTTGTGAATTAGATTCTTGCCCGTCCTGGCTGGTGAAAGCCAGCCGGGAGACGCTGGGGTCATTCCTGGATGGGGTTGTTAATGCTTCCCTTTGAGAGGGTAGGTTGTCAGACACCCTTAAACTTGTAGTGGCTGGCCCCTACTCAAGAAACCATCTTGGGATGCTGACTCCTTGGCCAGCTATTGCCCTGTTTCTAACCTTCCATTTTTAGGGAAGGTTATTGAACAGGTGGTGGCTCAGCAGCTTCGGCCATCTTAATACTATCAAATACCTGGACCCATTTCAGTAAGGTTTTCATCTGGGGTATAGCACGGAGACCGTGCTTGCGGCCTTGGTCAACAATCTATGCCTGGAGATTGACAAAGGGAATTGTGCTCTGTTGATCTTGTTAGACCTTTCAGTGATCTTTGATACAGTTGGTTGTGACACTGTCATGACTTGTGGAACTTGGCAGGGGTGCACAGGACTGCTCGAGTGGTTCTGTTTGCTCCTGTCGGGGAAATCCCAGCAAGAAGTGATGGGAGATTGCTTGTTGTCCCCTCGGGATTTCCCCTGTGGTGTGCTGCAGGGTTCCATCTGGTCTCCCCTCATATTCAATGTGTACCTGAGGCTGCTGGGTGAGTTCATTCAGAGGTTTGGAGTGAAGTGCCATTAATATGCTGATGACACCCAGCTCTACCTCTCTTTTTATATCCTACACAGGTCCTGCAGTCTTGGTGCTTACCCAATGCCTGGCAGCTCTTGGGGATGGGATGAGGTGAGCCAATTGAAGCTGAATCCAGACAAGACTGAAACGGTTGGCCAGGTTGACCAACACTGTAACTTGGAATGGTTACCCAGGTTCGCAGCCTGGAGTGTTTCTGGACCCCTTGCTGTGCCTGGACACCAGGTTGCGGCAGTGGCTTTTCATCAACGCCATCTGGAGAAGAGACTGCAGACCGTTTTTTCTGACTCAGATCTGAGAGCTTTGTTGTGGGTACCTCCTGCCAATCTTGTTCATATGACAAGGGCCCACAGAAGTGTTCTCGGTTGCTGCCCCAGTATTATGAAAGCGGAGATCCGTTCGAGCTCAAGCCTGAGCCTGTTCTGTTTTCTTTTTGGCAAAGTGTTTGGGGGTGGGTGAATTTAGAAGCGTGGGTGGGGTTTTTTAAAAGGGATTTTTATTGTATTTTGCGTTTAAAATGGTATAAGCCTTAGAGGAAGGGCATGGCAGAAATTTAAAATAGATACATAACACATGGAACTGTATTTATAAAATAAAGAGGAATCCCATTGTGCATACCATGGTAAGAAAGGCAGGAACGCATTCTGTGGGTTTAATAAAACCTCCACTTAATTTAATGAACAGACTGAGAATAAACATCTAGAGAAGTGAGCACCTGCACTCTGTTTACTCAAAATCCCTAGCCCCGACAAGCTGGTTCCATGAGCCATAGCAGCACACGAATTCTCATAAAAGCTCCCCATAGCCATTCCCACATTATCCACTAGAAGGATCACCCCAAATAATGTCTCTAAACGTCCTGTTACTGAGGAACTCTGCCACAGCTTACGTATTACATGATGCACCCACCACTCTGCTAGAAGTTGTATCTGTCCCTCCACTGAGGGCTGAGGAAGGGGCAAGGGGCATATTCTGACCCCAGTCACTTCTGTTGCATTGGGTGCAGCTCCCCACCTTCGAAGCCTCGGTTCCTAGGCCTCACCTTTAGCAAAGGTGCTCTTTAGAAGGCAGGTAGCTCTGTTTTGTGGATCTGGTGCTTTGATTTTTGTAAACTTGTCTATTTAATTGAAGAGCAAGGAATCTTCAAGATGTGGTCTTTTTTTTTTAAGATGATGGAATGCCATACAAATAAAAATAGAACAAAGATTTCTAAGCAATGGACGCTCTTTTCTAGGGAGGCAGTAGCAGCAGCATTGGCTGACCACAGTCAGAAAAGATTCATGCTGCCACAGGTATATACAGACTGTGGACGATATAATACTATTATTGTCTCCATTCAGACCCTTGTGATTTGATAAGTAAAGCTCCAGTGTGGTTATTCTATTTCTCTTTTACTTCAATTAGATTAATACTTGAAATGTATTTATTGTACCTTCCATTTCTAGAAGATGGACTGTAATGAGGTAGACATTTGCATTTATTTCTCCAGCATTATGCTCCACTTTGTATTTGGTTGCCAGACTTGGTGCATTGCAGACTTCCTAAATGCCTGAGGACACATCACATCTGCCCTCAGTATTATAGACACACAAGAGGTGGAAGGAGAAAGCATCCTTTGGAGTCAAAATAGATGGGACTAGAGCTGAAACTCAGGCAGTTACAGGGGCATCTGGACCGGGTCGGTTTTCTTGATCCCTCGCAGTCTGGTTTTTGCCCCGGGTTTGGCACAGAGACTGCACTTGTGGCCTTGGTCGATGACCTGCGCTGTGAATTGGATCAGGGCAGATCCTCAGTTTTGATCTTACTGGATCTGTCGGCGGCGTTGGATACTGTTGACCACGAGATGTTGGTGGTGAGGCTGTGGGACCAGGCCGGGGTGAGTGGAATTGTTCTTGAATGGTTCCACTCATTCCTGGCAGGGAGAACTCAGCGGGTGGTTCTCAGGGAATGTACATCGTCTCCCCAGAATCTCATGTGTGGAGTCCAGCAGGGGTCTATTCTGTCCCCTCTCCTGTTCAACGTGTATATGCAAACTTTGGGTGAGGTCATGAGCAGGGCCGGCCCTAAGGTTTGTGGGGCCAAGTGCAAAGTCTTGGTGCGGGGGGTCTAATTTGCATAATTAGGCCCCACCCATTTATGCAAATATGCACATTTGCATATTTTGCATAATGTCCAGCATATCTACACACATCCTTGGGCTCTTTTTAGTCCCAGCACTTTTTACCCCTTAGCTTCCCACACATAACACCCCCTTGCCACTTGTCTCAGAGATCCATCCACCCCCTTGCTTAAACCACCCCCAACATGTCAATGTACTCCCTCATCTAGCCCCCTCTCCCAGTTTCCCCTCCTGCCAATACATGGAGGGAACAGGAGGAGATGGAGGGCAGGGCATTATAGATTTTTTTGCAAGAATTTGGCAGTAATAGTCAAAACAAATGAAAATAATCAAGCAAAAGTGTTCATATATAGTAATAACAGAACAAATGTCTTTTTCAACAAGACATTTAGGAAACAGGTGGGACTTCTGTACGTTTATAGTTAGTCCCAGCTTTAAGCATAGATCTAGTGTGAAGCAAAGGTTGGCATTTAAGTATTAGTACACAGTCATTTAGGTAGGGGGAAATGGCAATTCCCTGCTTACGAAGGAAAGGTATGACTGGAGTCATAACCTTAGTAAAGACCCTAGGGGCCGAGGAGAGTCCAAATGGTAATGAACAAAACTGAAAATGCATGGAGTCATGGGTGAAACGGAAGAATCTTCTACAGGAGGTCTGTAGAATAACTGCATACCACTGACCCTGCTTCAGGTGGGTTCTTAAACTGTCCATGCCAAATTGTTCTTAAATTAAATCTGGTGCTGGATAGTGATTTGAAACAATCTACTAAAAGATCATATGATTCCAAATGGAGGAGATTCATCTCAGTAGATCAGGTAACCGTGCCACTAGTCTTTCAATACTTGTTGGACCTGGCTGAGAAGGGCCTTGCGCACTCTTCTATAAGAGTGCATCTCTCAGCAATAGCCCAGCGTGTTGCCCTCCCAAGTTCCCAATCCATTTTTGGTTACCCTCTGGTAAAAAAAGTTTCTTAAGGAACTAATTAATTTGTTTCCCCCTCACAAACACCCTGTTTCTCGTGGGATCTGAACTTTGTTCTAGATCAACTAACAAAACATCCTTTCGAACCTGCAGAACAATCTGACCTGTTCCACTGATCTCTGAAGACTGCCTTTTGGTTGCCATCACGTCCCTTTGGCGGGTGAGTGAACTCGTCGCTATATCTATCAAGGAGTCTTAATTCTCACTCTCCCCAGACAGGATAGAGATCTCTCTCTATCCGTCGTTTATCCCTAAAACGGTGTCCAGATTTCATATGGCACAAAAAATTGTCCTTCCAGTATTCCTCCCTCCACCTCATGAGTCAGAAATCTTAGCCAGATTTCACACTTTGGATGTTAAGAGAGCGGTCCTGCTGTATTTAGACAAGACCCAGCACTGCAGACGGACTGACAGTTTGTTCCTCTCCTCTTCCCTTCCCAAGTTAGGGCAAAAGGTTTCATCCCAAACTATCTCAAAATGGTTAGTGCATTGGATCACCTTTGTCTATGAGCCAGTAGGAAGTCCACCCCCGCCTTATTTAAAGGCTCATTCACTCAGAGGTCTGGGTGCTTCTACAGCAGCATTTTGCGACATATCTCCTTTCGAGATCTGCAGGGCTGCAACCTGGAGTTCCCCAGATACATTCACTAAGCATTATGCTTTACATCTCAATTCTGAATCTGACACCTCTCTGGGAGTATCTATATTGAATTATGTAATTAAGACTTAATCTATTTTACTTACAATGGTTTTGTCATTTTTTTAAAAAGAGGAACTTTTAAACTAAGTTAACAAAATAAACTTACACACTTTTTGCTTGAAGAGGTATGTTGTTTTTATTCTATAAGAAAATTCCCCCACCGCCTTGTTCTAGGCTTGGTACTCTCCCATTTGTGAGAATGTGAGGAGCCAATCGAAGAAGAACAGAAGGTTGCTACCTTGTAAACAAGGTTCTTCGAGATGGCTCCAAACATTCTCACAAATACCCACCCTTCCGACCACACATGGAATTTTCTTCCTAATCGCTTAGGGTTGGAAGGAACTGTTGGGTTTAGGCGGGAAGGTACCTTATATAGTGTGGGGTGCGTGTGAACGTCACGTGTTTTTTAAATTAGTGAGCTTGGTATGTGCCAGTAAGAGAAGGGCGCACAAGCACAAACCCATTTGTGAGAATGTGAGGAGTCACTCGAAGAAGAACAGAAGGTTGCTACCTTGTAAACAAGGTTCTTCAAGATGGCGCCAAACATTCTCACAAATACTCACCCTTCCGACCCTGCAAGGGATTTTCTTCCTGCACACTCAGGGTTGGAAAGAACTGTTGGGTTTGGGCGGAAGGTACCTTATATACTGTGGGGGCTCGAGACCGTCATGTGGTTTTTTCAAACTAGTGAGCTTGGTATCTGCTGGTAAGAGAAGGGCGCGCAAGCGTAAACCCATTTGTGAGAATGTGAGGAGCCATCTCCAAGAACGTTTACAAGGTAGCAACCTTCCGTTCCGAATCCTGACTGGCTGGGGCATGCAGGGCCAGCGGCAAGTGGTATGGGGGGGAGGGGAGACTTTCTCCCCCTCCCTCCCACCCCCCTCTCCACTGCAGGGCTACAGCTGAGCTGAGCTCAGCTGATTCTGCTAGGGCTAGCAGCTCCGACAGCAGGGGCAGGGCCAGCCTGGATTTTGAATTCAGGCAAGCACTGGCAGAGCAACAGACCAGGCTCCAGGAGTGGGGCTCCGGCTCCCGCAGGACCATGTGCAATTGCATGAGTTGCACGTGCCTGGGGCCAGTCCTGGTCATGAGAGGGTTCGGCGTACTATGTGTATCATTGGCGTACTGATGACAACTTTATCTCTAGTTTTCTGGAGACCTAGGTCCTGCAGTCTTGGTGCTTGGCAGCTGTGGGGGACTTGATGAGGACGAGCCATCTGAGGCTGAATCCTGACAAGACGGAGGTGATGTTGGTGGGGAGGACTGAGGGAGTGGTGGCTCCCATCATTGGCAGGGTCTGCCCCCCTCTGGCCGCTCAGGTTTGTAGTCTGGGGGTGCTCCTCGACCTGCAGCTCCTCCTGGATTGTCAGGTGGAGGCTGTAGCGAGGGGAGAATGTCTCAGGCCGTATGTCTCAGGCTTCGATTGGCCACCATCATCCATGCTTTCATTACCTCTTGACTGGACTACTGCAACGCGCTCTACATGGGGCTACCCTTGGCGATGGTCCGGAGGTTGCAGCTGTTGCAGAATGCAGCAGCCTGCCTCCTAAGGGGGACGGGACACTGTGAGCACATTACACCTGTGCTCCGTACTCTGCACTGGCTGCCTATTGTCTTCTGGGCCCAATTCAAGGTGTTGGTTATGACTTATAAAGCCCATAACGGCTTGGGTCCTGTTTACCTGCGAGACCGCCTCAAGCCATCTCGTGGCCCTTACGGTCAGCTAGGGGTGCCCGAGTCAAAGTCCCCTGGGTATGCCGGGTGGTGACGGCAGAGAGGGACATTCTCAGTGGCCACACCTCGGCTGTGGAATTCTCTCCCGTTAGAGGGCCGTCTGTCCCGACCTCCCATTTCCGCAAATGTTCTAAGACCTGGTTGTTCCGCTGGGCCTTCAGGGAGGGGGACTTTATTTGCTAGTTGCTATTGAATTTTGTGCGTCCATTTTATTTATTGTAGTTTTAGATGGCTTTATTGTTATGTTTTTATGTTGTGCGTCACCCCGAGTTGCTGAAGCTCAGGAGGGTGCGGGATAAAAGTTTTGCAGTTAATAAATACTCGCATTCTCGCTTTTCTTGACGAGAATCGGGGTTAGCGACTCATCTGATCAGGGTTAGCGAACAAGCCAAGAATTGCCTGGATTCTCACCAAGAAAAGTGAGAATCTCACAAACAGCCCTTCCCTGGGTCCAAACCTTGGTTGACTCACCTGGCTGGCTCTCCAGATTGGCTTCCCTGCTCCTTCTCTCCTCTGCTTGGCTTCACTGCGGGGGTAGGGGGGAAGTGAGGAGGTGCCTTCATATCCCGGGACAACAACAACAATAATAAAAATTACAGCTGCCCTTTTCCAAAATGGTGGCGATGGTACTGGCATCACCACAACCGTCTCAGTGGCTATTTTGTGCATGCACAGTCATTCATTAATGTTTTTTCAAGGTATCTTGCAAGATTTCACACTGGGGCCGAGATCTCGGTCTTGGCTGAATTCTCGTGAGATCTCTCATGAGAATCAAAATTCATTCTTGTTTCAGCCCTAGATGGGACCTTTGATGCAGTATTTCTCCCAGGGCAGTTTTAACCTCAAACTACCAACTCCTGAAAGATAAAATCTCTTTCCCAGCCCCAACTGTTTACAACAGGAGTGTGAAGCCTCCAGCCCATCAGCCAAATCTGGCTTGGGGCTGTTTTTCATTTGGCCCGTGGATCTACTCCCTACCCACAAGCAATGAAAGAATGAGTAGAGGCAAAGGGAGCAGAGATGAGGGCATGCACTGAAGAACAGAGGATGGATCCATTGCAAAGATCCATGATCTGGACCCGCTCCTTTCTTCCCTCACCCTGAGCACACATCTTAAGCAGCTCCACTCCTAACTCCAAAGTTGAAAGTTAAGAACATGCACACCATCTTTTCAGAATTGGGGCCTATGTATAACTGTGATCATAAAGAGACTTAAGATCATGCATAAAAGTCTTTCCTAAGTTGGGACCGTGGGTGACAGTTGTGTGAGCAGCAGTTCTTAACTGTAAATAAAGGGTATTTTCAGACATGACACCACCGCAGGTGGCCAGGCTTACTCTGGCGTGGTCACTGGCAGTGGTGTCCCGTCTGCTCCCGCCCACCAGATGTTAACCACGGGCAGAAGCACAGTACCCCCGGACCATGGCAGGGCTAATCCAGGATGTGCACTGGGCACATCCCGGGTTTATTTATTTAATAATTTATATCCCGCTCCCTCCAGCCTTACAGCTGCTTGGGGCGGTTCGCAACACATTTAAAAATAAGTTAAAACAATACACAATATACAAAAGGGCTACTAAAACATTAAAAACAAACAGTAAAAGAGGTAAAAGACCACTGGCAAACACCCATCCCCATCCTTACTCCCCCCCGTCCCCCCCAACCCCAAAGGCCTGGACAAACAGCCCGGTCTTACAGGCCTGATGAAAGGCCAACAGGCTGGGAGCCAGGTGAGCTTCCTCTGGGAGGAAGTTCCGTAGCCGTGGTGCGACCGAGAACGTCCTCTCCATCGTGGCCCCCCAATTCTCACGGGCAACCTCCAAGAAGGCGCCCCCGGCAGATTGCAGAGGTCACTCCAGGGTCCGGGGAGTGAGGCGGTCTCTCAGGTAGGAGGGGTCCAGACCATGTAGGACTTTAAAGGTTAAAACCAGCACCTTGAATCGGGCCCGGAACACTATAGGCAGCCAGTGCAGAGCCCGAAGCACTGGTGTATTATTATTATTATTATTATTATTAACAAACATTTATATAGCGCCAGCAGTGTACCTGGCACTTTACAAAGTAATAAAATAGACACGGTCCCTGCCCCTAGGGCTTACAATCTGAGAGACAGGAGCTGGGGGAGAGACTTAGGAAGGGGAACAGAGGGAGAGACAAGGGGTCTAACATTCATGAAGATGCGAGGTCTCAAGTGCACGTACTTGGCTTGGTTACGATGAGAATGACAGCAGGCAGGTCCATGTTGCAAGGATAAGGGTAAACCGATCGTAGGTATAGGAATAGTGGCTCAGCAGGATAAAGAGTCAGACAGAGCAGAGCGAAAGAGGTGAGTTTTAAGGAGAGATTTGAAGGTATGAAGGGAGGGGGCAAGGCGGATGTGGACAGGGAGGGAGTTCCAGGCATGGGGGGCAGCAAGTGAGAAGGGACGAAGGCGCTTAGGGGAGCAGGGAAGGCGTGGAAGGGTGAGAGAAGGGACAGAGGAGGAGCGAAGTGCACAGGCTGGCGTATGGAGGGTGATAAGTGCAGAGAGGTAGGGGGGAGCAAGGTTATGAAGAGCTTTATAGGTGAAGACTAGGAGCCTACGGCCCATCTCCATCAGGAAACGGGCTGCCGTATTCTGCACCAGCTGCAGCTTCCGAGTCGTCACCAAGGGCAGCCCCACGTAGAGCACATTGCAGTAATCTAGCCTTGAGGTGATGAATGCATGGATGAGAGTGGCCAGGTCAGAGTTTGAGACATATGACTCGATCCTATGTACAAGATGTAACTGGCAAAAGGCTCTGACGAAGTCTTTCACATCTGATGGACTGCTCTACCTAATCCCGGCCGCTAGCTGGAGTAGTTTCGGGCGGGCGCACATAGGCTGCTGTACCTGCCCTTCAAGGAGGAGGTGGGGCCTTGATGAGCAGTGCGGGGGGCATGGGTCCCCTGCCCAGCCCCATATTCACGGTGTTTCCCCCATTGCTGCCAATGAGAAAATGCAGTGAACATGGGTTCCTAGCTTTGATGGGCTTAATTACCTAAAGCCCAGGTGGGGAGACGGCTTGGGAAAGGGCTTGGCTGGTCAGGTGATCTGCAATGCCTAGGCATTTGAAGCTGGACAAGAAACCTACCCAGTGCTATGTACCAAAAAAAAAAAACAGGAAGGGAGGGAGCTGCAAGGAAGGGATCCCTGGTGAAGGAAGGGATTCCGGGAACAAGGGACTTGTGGAAATGAACTGGGTATGTATTTGTAAATCATGGGGAAGAGACTTGTGGTTGTTTGTTTTGGGAAAGCAAGACTGGAAGCCTGGGTGTGACCCAGCAGCAAACAGGGTAAGTTATCATTATATTTATATCCTGCCCTGTTCTCAAAATGACTCGGGGCAGCTTACAATAATCAAAGAATAACATTCCCAACTAGAATACATATAAAATAAATCCCACCACTCCCCAATCCACACACTCCCACTCCCCTCTTTCTCACATGGAGGAGTCTCCACTCCTTCTCCCCAAGCTGGAAAACTATGGAATAAAGCAATAATGGCTGAAGGAGAACTGTAAGTCTTTTGTTGGAGAAGCTTCAGTATAGGACCCTGGGCAGAGGTTCAAATTGTGAGGGAGGTTGCTACAAGTGATACTTTGTTAAGCAGGTCTAATATTACAGCACATGTTGCTTTGTAAAGATAAGACATCAAACTTCATAACAATAGTTACTGAACTTTAATAAATATGCACTTTTATACATAACAATATACAGTTTGAATCTACCTCTGTACTCAACATAAGACATCTCTTTTACAAAACCTTCTTTTAATAGTATAGTACATCTTAATGTCTACCAGAAACAAGCTATTAAAACGAGATCTTAAAAATGATCAAGGAACAGACTGTTGTGAAATACACTATCACACTTAAATTTCCAGCATATAAACCTTTAAAATCCCTTCTTTCCATTCTGTGTCCAGGTGTAGCTTCCTTACATATATTTTGATTATGAATCCAGTAAACAGTTATACCAGGGCTTAACTGTACTACCACAAGCGGTCCGATGGCATCAAGGGGAGGACTCATGGTAGTAAAGTCAAGGGCCTCTGTAAGTATTTATATTATTCCTACAAAAAGCAACAACACTCATCTAGTAGGGAGAAGCTGTGAACAAGACCCTGGTCCGGTAATGCCTTGGTTCTCAGACTGGAGATAGGACACAATGTATTTGGGGGGGATCGTGGTAGTGGGGGCATGGGAAGGATCATTGTTGGCAAAACCTTAACTCCATCCACACTGAGCTAGGGGGACTCTCCAAAATAACAGGGTGGCAAGGGGGAGAAAGTCAAATGACAAGGGGGAGAGAAATGGAAATCAACAGGAGGGAGGGAAGGAGTTGGAGAGTAGTAGAAGCAGCAAGGTGTATGTATGCATGTGTGGTGGGGGGGGCAAGGACTAAACTACCACAGACAAGTGAAAGGGGTGGGTGGGCAGGCACAGTACAAAAACGTCTGAGAACCACTGCTCTAATGAGTGAGTTTCACGTGCCACCATGAAATCAGTATGATTTATTCTCTACAGGATCAGGGTCCAAGCCAATCTTTGCTTTCTGTTCACCCATATGAAAGGTAGCGCTAGAGTTTCAGCCAGAAGTTAGACCATGTATTACTCCTCAAATAATTATAATCATAATAAAATAATAATAATAATCGGTAATTTCAAAACACCCCATAAAGTGAACAAAACAATTATGCAAAGTTTGTGCATTCAGTTCCTAATGCCCTTAGAAAAATCATACAAGTACCTTTAGAAAGGCTGTACTGTAAAGAGTTTTTGTTGACTGAACCCCATCCCCCTTTTTGTTTGGACAAACCTAGTTGACCAAACATCACTGACTCAGAGGATCATAGAGGCTGCCTTATTACAGTACCTAGTAATTACTAAGTTATACTTTCTAACAGGTCACCCAGAGACCTGAATGTTGCAATGGAGATTTTACACTAAGCTTCATCAGATGGTCTTATCTTATCTTTGAATAGCTTCAGAATGTTGAACAGCAGTGCTGCCTAATCGTACCTCTACATATTGTTCAATGACATGTTTTAAGATGAAGATCACACTGTTCACACCATTGGCACAGTCTGTTGATACAGTAGCTGAAGAGAATTTATTTTCTTAGTTCTCCATTTTCATCTCTCTTTGCATCTTGTAGAAAACATGTAGCTTTACTTCTGTTTGTAGTATCCTGACAAAATGAATCTCAAGGCACTTGGTATTTCTCTTTGGCTCAGTTAAGGCATATAGCTAGCAGCTTCCCTTTCTTCCTTTGAGAAGAGTGATCATCCTGAGATACCGATACGTGTGCAAAATGAAAAAAGAACATTACCAGGAATTCCCCAGTTAGATTTCTAAATCTCCTTCTAGTAAATGTGCAAAATGTATAAAAAGGTAACTTCTCTAATACAGAACAGTTTTTGTCCACAAAGTCTCTTAATGGGAACAGACTTGATCACTCCCGCAGAGCTAATCCCAGGTTTAAAATTATGCAACTCAGTGTTCTTTAAATCTGTAAAATAATAGCAAACATCAGAAGATTGGAAGTGATGCTTATCTTGAGGAAAGCGTCAATAACATCAAATTGCTGTGCCCCTATTTCATATATTCTAGCCTGTTTTTAAGACATGACAATTCATTTCTTGTTTTGCATCTACTAGCAGCACTTACTCTAGGGAAACGTCTTAGATTTATACTCTTCCCTTCTAGCAGACTACTGGGGGAAAAAACCCAAACACTACTACAGCCTGAAGCTATGATGGGGGGAAAACAGCACCTAGTAAAAGAAAACCAAGTGAAAGATTGTAATGGACATCTCTGGAGTGATATTGCTGCCCACAGAGAATGTGACAAAGGGACCAATTTTCCTCTGTTAAAAAATAGATTTTTTTTAAAAGCAGCTATTAGCTTAGAAGGTGTAAGTAAAAGCAGGGCCAAGGTACACACACAAAAGGAGGAATCCAAGAGTTATTTTAAAAAAGAATACAGAATATGGACATGCAAATTCAACATCTTATAAAAATAAAAGTTAACAGACTTACAGGGTTTGATCGAACCTACATCGAAGCTCCTTTCGTATGAGACGGAGTAACAACTTTAAAAACAAAATAAAAATCTGTTAAAACTTATGTGGGTGAACCACCTAGCTAAATGTCAGTGTGAAATGCACAGTCGTACATATATTAATTAAAAATGCTACCCCTGTTCAAGCACCAATGATTACAGAGTGTGTTAGGTCTATCAGTATTTAGAAAATTAATTTGCAACACCGATGAGCAAGATGTTCAGCTGCCTTGCTTTCTAAGTGCAAAGAACTAAAAACTATAAAAGAAGCAACTTGTGATTGTATGAGCAAAATTCAAAAGAAGACCAGCAGAGGGAGCCTTAGCTTACCAGGAAATATATCAGCAGTGCTCCAATGTACACAGGTTGGTAAGAACCTGGAAATATTTATGCAGGCAAGTATTCATATGATCTCAATTGACTTTAATGGGATGATTCCAATAAAGTTACATCACATACATAAGTGTTTGTAGTCAGCTCCTTTAAACTTACTGTAATAGGCATTATAATTAACAAGGCTGTCAAGGAAGTTGAAGAAACATCCACACACGTAAAAATTAAATTAAGAATAATGCTTGCTGTTTTAAATATTTGCAGGCTGCATTCATAAGCTCACAACAGCTACAGTATAAGTTCTCATATTTGGACACAAGTGTAAATGCTTTGTGTATGGATTAGAGGGTGGTCCAGGTATGGAAGAGCCATAAAACATAACCAGAATAAAGGAGGATCTGGAGGATTCATTATATTTTTAACAACCGATACTGGGATTTCCAAAGCCTTCCCAAGAAATTGGGCACTCCAATTCCAATGTTACTTGGCTGCCTAAACTTCCATAGACACCTTGAAAAAACGCCATAGCCTAATAAATTAATCTCTCAAAGCAAATTGGCAACCTGTATTTTTTAAAAAATTTTTTAAAAGACATCTCGTCACTTAAGTAGGAAAATCCCATCTCTGCATGATCCCCACTGATGCCAGTGGGCTTCTTTGTCTACTTAATAGTAAATATTTGCAGATCAGATTGCAGGGTCAAGACATAATTCTAAAGAATCTAACAAAACAACACCCCCCCCCCCTTTTTATAGCATCTTCCATTTAGGGATATCAAAGCACTTTGCAAAAGGTGATTGATGGAACATCACAAACCCACCCCCTCCCCGTGAGGCTGCTCGGATCATGATCATCATCATCCTCTCTCTCTCTCTCAGAGATGGGGAAAGAATCATAAAGGTTACTCAGGAAACCTACAGCAAAACTGAGGCGGAGCTTGTGGTCTTCTTAATTCTATGTGATTATGATATAGTCTTCTGACTTCCGCAGAATTACGGCAGCAGCCAGTTCGGCCCTATATTGCCTATCGCTCACCCTTTAAATGGTGACAACTTCTTCCTTCCCTAGTTAAGGATCCAGTAGGGGCAAACAACAACAAACAAGCCTTTGGAGATTATCCCATCCATTACTTTTTTGCATCCAATTGGAGAGGGAGGTGACAGATACATAGGATTGTTGGAATACATGATGCGTTGGCAGTTAAGGGTGCAGTTTTTGTGCTGATGCTGTTGTTGTGGGAGCACAACAAATATAAACAGTTGCCGCTTCACCAAAAGGACTTTTCATGTGGTAGCAGTAACAGGAAATACATTCTACTGTGGACCAAAAGGAGGCATTTTCTCAAGCTTATCTCTCATTTTTGCTTGAAAGTATATTGGGTAGAAATTCCTCTAGCAAATCAATATATCCATGGAAATTGAAGTGCAGGGAAGCTAAACTGTATCCCCACTCAAACTCCATGAGAGTTTCAAACAGTCAGCTTGGCTAATGCCTTCTCTAAAATATGAAGCTTTCCACTTGCAAGTGCCATGCTGACTGCATATTAAAAATGAAGTTTGCAACTTGACAGAAATTACTTTACAGGCCAGAAGTAGGACACCATACTACATTTTGACTTACTAATAAGGCACAGGCATCTGCCATCATCAGCATGTAAAATACATTGTTCCAACCAGAGGGAGAGATGAGACCAGCTAACAGAGGCCCGACAGCAGCACCTAAAATACAGTAGACGTACATGTTAAAACAATTCAGTTTTATTATTATTATTATTATAAGCATTTATATAGCACAGGAATGTACCTGGTGCTTTATAAAGAATAAGACAGACACGGTCCCTGCCCGAGGGATTACAATCTAAAGACAGGGGGAGGGGAGACAGGGAAGGGGGAACAGAGTGAGAGACAAGGAATGCGACATTAATGAGGATGCGAAAGCTCAGGTACACGTTCTTGGCTTGGTTACAGTAAGTTGGGAGTTTACAGATAACAGGTGCGGGATAATCCTGGGTGGAAATGATTAGCAGGAGTTAGGAAGGGCGGAGCGGAAGAGGTGGGTTTTGAGGAGGGACTTGAAGGTGTGGAGGGTGGGAGCCAGGCGGATGAGGGCAGGGAGGGAGTTCCAGGAGTGCGGGGCAGTGAGGGAGAAGGGACGAAGGCGGTTGGGGGAGCAGGGGAGGAGCAGAGTGCTCGAACAGGGGTTCGGAGGGAGATCAGGGCAGAGAGGTAGTGAGGTTGTGAAGGGCGTTGTAGGTGAATACAAGAAGCTAATAATAATGAATATAATAATTAAAATTAATTAATTAAATTAATAATAATTAAAATAATTAATAATGAATGCAGCTGGTGGATATATATTTTGTGTTTGATATTCTATCTAGTTTCAACCCAGAGAACTGATCCCTATAAAAGGATGCATATAGCGTATATCCATGGCACTGTTAAGGTCTCAAACCTCAGCTGTGATAGGGCATCCATGTGACACAATACAAAGTTGGTGTTGCTGGTGGAAGATTCCCCATAAATAGAAGAATCTCCAATCACTGCAGCCCTTTCATCTCTGCTCCTGCCAGTTTTGGTACATGTAGTGACCAGGGCATCCCTATCCCTCAAGATGACTGCAGCTGCTTGGCAATCAGAATGGATTGGAGTTGCCCTTAAAGCATCTCCAATTTGCACCTGGGATGCAATAGGCACCAGGCTTCCCACACGTTCAGATGAGCAAACAAGTATCTTTTAAAGGCTTTCTGAGTTGACTTGGCAGGGCCAACACTTAAATCTTTTGGTATGCTGAACTTTTAGGAATGGCTTGCACACAAACAAGGAACAACCTGATGCCCCTTTGAGGCTTTACGTCTTCGGGCAAATTCACACATTAATACAACTTCTAGTAGCATCAACTTATTGATAGTGAATCTTGGAGGCATGCGGGCTGGGAATGAGTTTACCTACAGAACCGGTCCCATCGATGATGGCTGTAACAGTGGAGAGGGCTCTTGCATTTCCCTTCAGACTTTTATGCGTCCCCTACAGTAACAAATATTAGTTTATAATAATTTAGAACAGGATATGGAAAAAAGCAATACAATAGTGTCCACTTTCTTTCCAATACCTTTGCCTGCCTCCTCCCCCAGAAATACTTACAGAAAAACTATGCAGATCATAGTTCCCATGCACAACCACTGGTAAACAGCTTTAAAACTGTTAAGATAAAAGCTATTTACAAGAACTGGCTTGGAATTTCCTAACAAAACAAAATTGTGACAAACGAATGGGTTTTGAATATTGCCAAGATTTTTGCAAAATTTTAGTTGGAATTTGAAACATTTTTTAAATTTTGCAAAAAGCACTGGAAAACAAAATGTGGAAATCTTCAAAGTGAAATTTCACAGAAAGATTTAAACCTTTCAATTTTTAGTTTTCGAAAGAGATTTTGAAGTTACATTACAATAATTTTCTAGTTACTGACCAGCTTTTTTATTGCCATTGTTAGGAAAGTAAGCCCTGCCACTCCAGCAAAGTGCTACCTCTGATCATCTCCAATTTTATTTTACGCATGTAACCTTTTTATTCTGCACTTCAAGCTTGTGATTTGCTCAACAAACTGTATGGTAATCTCTCAATACCACCAAAGTTTCCCCACTGACACCAGAAGCCTCTGTAGAATATTACAAAGTCACAAGTTTTAAGAAAACTTTAAATAGAGCCATCTAATCTGAATTATTCACAGCTTTTCAGAAATATGTGCTGAGCCAAAAGGCAGAAAACTAGTAGCTTCAAAAGCGAGTTTTCAATAGGAATGCAGAGAAATGCATAATTTTAAAAAATGTATGGGGACAGAGACTGCTTTCCGACATTATATGGGAGGGGTGGGAACTTGCACAATCGCAAGCGCAGCTCTGTAATGGCGGAGATTAGCACCTGTCAGAATGCACTAATCCCCTTTTATCACCCAAGAACATCTGTCCTTGTAAAGGCTACATTTGGAGACCTGGTCATGTGCGAGTGTTCTCGGGTGATAAAAGGGGATTAGTGCATTCTGACAGGTGCGAATTCCTGTAATTACAGAGCTACAGTGGTGATTGCACAAATTCCTACCCCTTCCACGTAACGTCAGAAAGCAGCCGGATTTATGAATATGTGTATAGGAGACTGAATGGTCCCACACGCAGCTCGACCTCTGCTTCCATTTTCTGTTTTCCACCCTCTATGAAGTAAACAGTGTCTGGATGGGTGGAATGGGGAGAATGTGCTGGTGGAGGGTTGTGCCCAAGGGGAAGGGGCTTCCCCACCCTTAAAGTAATCCTGATTGAGTCCCAGTAATTAATGCATTATTATGCTCCTTTATATGCCCTGCTCCTTGATACAAAAGATCTAAAGATAGCACAGGATTCATACTCGCACTGTGAAGGAAGCAGCTCTCGGTGCTGTTATATATTAGAAAACTCTTCAGTGAAATCAGACTTTCCTCAGGGCAAATAGCTGATACACTGCACAGTGGAGAAAACAAAACAAAATATGACTCACCAAGTCAGCGGAGACTGCTGTTGTGATTAGTGCGTAAGGGCCATTTACAAGGGCTCCACTGATGAGCAGCATAACTGTTATGAGAAACAAACATAAGGTTTCCACAACTAACTACACAACTTCAGACTCCATAGCTTATAAACAGGGTTTAAAGTGCATTTATTAAAAAGAGACAGTAATTAGGAGATTATGACTAATGAAGTCTAACTGTCTCTCAAAGTGGCTAAGCGAGCGACTAGGAAAAAAGAGGGATAGCATGGGGTGAAATGTCATCTACTAATATTACATAGTTCTTGCAAGGTCATATGCACGAAGAGTGCCATATAGGAAGCACATCATTATCCTCATGCTGGCAGGAAAAACAAGGTTCAGAGAAGTGACCTGTCCAAGGGTTACAATATCTCCCCCTTTAAAAGAGGACGCTTATGAAAAATACATGTTGCAGGGCTGCATTGGTTCCAGTCAGCCCGGCAACATGTATTTTTCATAAGCATCCTCTTTTACAGGGGAGATATGGTAACCCTATATCTAGCAACATAGCTAGTCAAAGTTTTCTGATAAAAACATTTCAATGTGAAATTAACTTTTCTCCAAAACTTGTCAACATTTTTCTAATCGTCAAATGTCTGCCTAATTTTTTTCAGAATTTCTGCTTTTTTGTTCTTCACAACTGATGTTTACAAAGATAAAGAACGTCTGTGGTTTCAGTAACTGATTTTTTGATTTTTTAAAACCCAAATCAAAAACAAAAAGTCTTTGTTTTCCAGAGTATTCAAAACAATAATTCTATTTTCCTAATTTTTCATGAAAAAAGAATGTGGACACTCTTTCCAGAAGACCAATGGCAATTTCCATTCTCCCGAGTCCCAACCCAATGTACCATTTCTCTGCCCACACAATATTTACTTACTTGTAAATAGTAAGGGGCAGAAACACATTTTTGCTTCCAGGATGAACATATTAATTGTTTTGGGAAGAGATTAAATAACAGATTAATTGCTATTTAACTGTGTTTATTCTAAACACCAGCTATGAGCAAACTAAACTTTTGATAATCTAATAACAATGGAAAAAACACCTCCAGCCTGAGTATTTAGATGCAATAAAAATGGAAGCTATTCAAAAAGAATAACTGTATTGCAGTAGGAAGCATGGGCATAGAAACTTTAATCAATCAGAGAAATCTCATACCATCCTAGAGGCAACTGCAACATTGCTTTATGCTCTTCTAATTCCCTCCTGCCCTTGCCTTAAAACCTATTTCTCCCCTGGTATCTACAAACCCTTCTGGCTGGTTGTGGACAAACAAGGTAAGAGGAATTTGTTCCTCTTTCATGCTTGAGGAAGGGTTCTGTGTAGCTCAAAAGCTTGCACGCACACCCCAACAGCAGCTGGGCCAATAAAGGTATCATTTTAAGTCCTCTGTCTCTTGTCTCTCATATTCATGAACACCACAGCAACCAAACTCGAGACTGCTCCCTTAGGGCAAGCTTATGAAAACCACTGCTAGCCTGAGGGTAGCGTGGCCATACCTCTCCTTTAAAAGAGGATGCTTATGAAAAATACATGTTGCAGGGCTGCATTGGTTCCAGTGTAGCACTGCACCATGTATTTTTCATAAATGTCCTCTTTTAAAGGGGAGGTGTGGCCACCCTACCTGAGGGGTACCCCAGGGTAAGGTTACCCGGCAGACACAGCCATTTATGCGACTGCTCTCCTATGCAAGGTTTAAGTTACCACCTACTGACTTTGCACAGCAGAGCAGTCTCACCAACAGGTACTCAGGGTAAAGTACCACACAGTACTCCAAGGTAAGAGTGCCTGGAACATTGAAAGAAAAAAAATGTGGGTGAAGGGAACCGAAAAGACAAGCCATGGGTGGGCGGGGGAGACAACTAAGATTTGTGCAAGATATTTCTAAACATGCAGAATGAAAATGACTTGAAGTTTACTAAGTTTTTCATGAAAGACGTTTTCTATTTCCCAGAGAACGGAATTCCACCCACCCACCCCCCATCCGCCTGAAGTGAAACTAAGGTGTTGCTGAACCGCCATCCATTCTCCTTCTGGCCTACTTTTCAAAGTTTCTAAACACAATTTTAACTCACCTCGGTGGGAGAAACAGGCATTCAACATATATGAAAAAATCAGGCAAGTCATTTCTAGACTTTTGACTCGAGAAAATCAGCGTGAACAGAAGGTAATTTTTTTAAAAAATGAAATTACATAGAGGTAAATAAGAGTTCTCACCTATGGTAGCTTCTATGCCCATTTTACTGATCGCTGAGAACATGTATAACTGTAAGGGATGCAGAAGCAGTAAAACTTTAAAACAGTAAAAGCAATAAAAACAAGAGTACGGGCTTGATTCGCATCTTGAACTTTCACTAGCATAAATCAAGTGAAACTCCACTGAATTCCCATGTGTGACAGGCATTCAAGCCCGTAGGCTTTGCTGTGAAAAACTATTAACTTAAAAAGGGACTATTTATCTTTGTTAAGAATCTACATAAAATGTAGGCCTTGGTCCACAAACTCCTTACTCCAGAGTAGTCACAGATTTGTAGGTCACTTGAGGGCAGGAGCTCACAGGCAGGTGCCATCTTCTCATACGTTTCCATGTTACATAGAATGTATGTCAACTCTGACGATCTTACTACAATTCTCGTATTTCTTGCTTTTTGTAAAGTAATTTCATGAGAAACTCAGCTTTCTTTCCTTCTGTTTTAAAGCAAAAGTTAGCAGTGCTCATGATTGCACCTTGCAGCTCTAGTGTAACCCCTTAAAGGTTTTATAGCCAGAATGGAAATAAAAATCCCTCAAATTAACTTTCTGAAAATCTTATCACTTGTATGCCAATCATGATTTTTTTGGGTGGAAGACTCCTGGTTTTTCAACTTTTTGGCTTGTAAATAAATGCAAAGAGAATCTCAAACTACAGATGGTTAGTAGCTAGGCCCACCAGTTTTACACTCCCAGATTTGACAGAACGTTTCTATTTTGAAGCTTGCAATTTTCACATGAATCAGTGTTTAAAAGACATATACTGCACCTCACATGGTTGTGTGCCTTAGCTAACTTTCAATTATTGATTGTACAGCACTTTGAAAAAACCAAAACAAAAAAACCCCTTAAAATAAAACTAACCAAATAATTCAACAGAAGAGAGACATTCTGAGACAGAAATTTTGATTAAGACAACTGAACAATTATGTAACAATAACATTCCAGATTTGGGATGCAACCATTGTGTTCTACTTATCAATGGTCGAATCTAAGTTGGAGTACTCAGTTTCATGCTCTACATTTAAAAGAAAAAACAGACAAACTGGAGAGGGCTCAGAAGGCAGCAAAGAAGAGGATAAAGGATTTGGAATGCAAGACCCGTGAGAAAAGATTAAAAGAACTGCGGAGAAGAGATGGTTGGGATCAGGAGGGGAAACGTATGATAGCATTTTTAAAACATGCAAATGACTGCTATATGCAGAATGAGAATCAATTGCTCCCTGTAGTCAGTGGAGGTAAGGAGAAGTAATACAGGATTTATGTTGAAGAGAGATATATTTAGGTTAAATACCAGGAAGAATTTTCAGGCAGTGGAACAAGTTACCAAAGGAGACTATAAAGTCCTCATTGTTGGAAGTTTCTAAAAACAGGCTAAACATCGGTCAATGATGGTTTGTCAGGGTTGGTCCTGCTTAAGGAGAAGGGAGAATGGAAACTCCAACAGAGCCTAAGTCAGTTGCCCCAGAGGGTGCCACTATAATAGTTTTTAGAAAGCAAATCTTACTGTAGGTGCTGCAAGTAACAACATCATTCCACAAGTTGAAGCCCTTTTCTTGGATCTATCCGATATTACGCCTGCCAAAATTCCACCTGTAAGGAAAAAAAGAAAAGAAAGGGAGACACGTCCAAGAATAGGTGGGGGACAGCTGTACTATACACAGTTAGGCATATCCTATAAAACATTTTATCTGAGAACAGCCCTGATATAGTTCTGCTAAGCAAGCATAACGACTGTATCTGGTGACTAGAGTTGAGTTAATCTCCGAGTCCTTGGTCCTCACGGTATCAGAGAGAATCAGGATATGATGAAGGAAGAATTTTATAAAGCGAGGAACATCTGAGTAGGAGGCAGCCACTCTCCAATTCTTTAAGAACTTAAAAGTCTATTGTGTCTCTACTTGTACAACAATAGAGATGGGCACAGAAAATGAAGGTAGAAGACCAAAGAGGGGTGAGCAAGGGGACCAGAAAGGCTAGCGGATCCTATACCTCTTGGCTTCTCAAATATATATCATCCTCACATACAGTTATTCAAGCAGGGAACTTGGCTTTGAAAGCACAAATCCCACTCCCTCTAGAGTTCTTTTTTCCCTATTGTTTTCCAGTGTGTGCAAGACCAACCTTTATTTGCTTAATAAAAGATTAAGATACACAGACGCTGTGTGCTGGAGATTTTCTAAGCCAGGTTTGATAGGAAAGCAACATTCAGCATTAAGCTTACCAAAAATTCCACCCACATCAAACAGCGTGGAGAGATCTCCTGCTCTTTTGGGGTCAAGATGTTCTAACAGTGAAAGAAAATATATCCAGTCAGAACAGTTTGTTACTGCCCTTTAGGAGAGTAAGAACAGAATACAGGGACTGCAATTCTACCTAGCTTGAAAGCACTTTTTACCATGTCCCTTCTAATGCAAATACCATATGTAGCCTGGTATACAGGGCCAGACATAGAATCTGCAGGCCCTCTGTGGTACAGTCCTCCATAGTCCCATCCTTTTAACAAAAGAGGTGAATCAAGGGGAGTGGGGACATGACCCTTCAGGAAACAGTTATCCAGGGTTAGAGAGTAGTCAGCAGGGAAAGGGACCTTCAGAAATAGCTCATCCCGGGTCCTCGGGAACACTGGTTCTGAGGCTATAAGGACTGCCCTCCCTGCAGGGCTCCCCTCCAACTGTGGGATTTGAGCCATGCACCCTACTGGCCCTGCTAGTATAGAATTGCTTTTAGGATTGAAATCAATAGAATTCTCCACAAGTGAGAACTTTAAATAACCATTTCCGTCATACATAGAACAGGTTGTAAAAGACTGGTCCATTATTATTCTGCCAAATAAATTCAGAAGCAAGGCAAACTGAAAGACAGGAAGCATCTTGCACTCTTTTACAGGCTATATTCTAGATGCCTTTTCTATCTTCTGTGAATAGCAGGTGATGTAGCTCACCTGTACAAGATTCTTACATGTCTGTGGATTTAAAAGTAGAGGTGAAACAAGCAGCAGAATAACTGCTTGGTACTCCCTCTCTACTCCCAATTTTGATCAGGTTGCAGTAGAACCAAACAACATTCATCAAACATTCAAGCAACCAATTTTTTGCAAGCAACTGGTTTTTCATTTAAGTTGTTCAATTTGGTTTGTTACTGGTTCATGGAGCACAGGAGCTGGTGCAAAGGGTAATGGTGGTAGAGCCGCTTGGTAATAGTGATCATAATATAATCAAATTTGACATAGCCATAGAAGGGAGCTTGACCCAAAAAAATCAACCCCAAACCTACTGCAGTAACATTTAATTTTTAAAAAAGGAACTATGCAAAAATGATTAAGCTAGTTGGAGGGAAATTAAAAGGAGTAGTTGTGAAAGTTAAATGTGTGCAAGAGACATGAAGATTATGTAAACACACCATCTTGGAAGCGCAGATTAACCATATTCCACACAAAAAAAAAAGCAGCAAGAGGACCAAACATCTGCCAGTGTGGCTAAATGAGTAGGTGAAAGAGGCTATTGGAGCCAAAAAGACATCCTTTAAAAAATGGGAAGCTAGTCCTAATGAAGACAATAGAAAATACCATACACACTGCCAAATTAGATGTAAAATGTTAATAAGACCAGGCCAAGAGAGAATCTGAGGAGCAACTCACTAAAGACGCAAAAAAAACCAAAAACATTTTCAAGTACATCAGAAGCAAGAAGCCTGTTAGAGAGTTGGTTGGACCATTAGATGACCAGAGGGTGAAAGGGATGCTCAGAGAGGTTAAGGACATTGCAGAGAAGCTGAATGAATTATTTGCTTTGGTCTTCACTGCTGAGGATGTGGGGGAGATATCCATGCTGGACTAAGTCTTTGTAGGTGAAGAATTGGAAGAACGGTCACAAATAAGGCCATTAAAACAGACCGTGGTGGGTGGGAGAATGGGTGTGTGGTTGCGGTGGTTGGGTGCATGGGGCACCGGAGCCTACTGCTCCGTGCGTGGGTGATGGGTGGAGGTGGGTGTAGCATGGGAGCACGCAAACATCCCCACCCATCCCCCGCAGCATTCACATAGGCGCCTCCACCCATCTCCACGTACCAAAACTGCGTGGAGATGGGTGGGAGCGTCTTGTGTGAAAAGGGCCTAAGCGTGACTCTAGAGGAGGTTCTAGCGCAAACTGACAAACCAATCACCAGGACCAGATGATATTCAGCCCAGAGTTCCAAAGGAACTCAATGAAGTTGCAGATCTACTTTTGGTAATTTGTAACCTATTGCTAAAGTCTGCCACTGTAACAGAGGATTGGAAAGCAGCAATGTAACATCAATATTTAAAAAGGGCTCCAGAAGTTGAACCTGGAAACTACAGACTGGTGAGCCTGACATAGGTGCCAAGCAAACAGCTGGAAATGGTTGTTAAGAACAGAATTACTGAGCATAGTGATAAACTTGGCATAATGGGGAAGAGTCAATAAGGATTTAGAAAAGGGAAATCATGCCTCAGTAATCTATTGGAATTTTTTGAGGCTGTAAATAAACATGTGGGTAAGGGTGAGCTGGTTGATATAGTGTATCTGGACTTTCAGAATGCATTTGATAAGGTCCCTTATGAGAGACTCTTGAGGAAATTAAAGAGTCATGAATTAAGAGGCAGCGTCCACTCGTGGATCGGCAACTGGTTAAAAGGTAGGAAGCAAAGAGTAGGACAAATGGTCAGTTTTCACAGTGGAGAGAAGTAACTAGCGGAGTGCTCCAGGGATCTGTACTGCGACCGGTGGTGTTTAACATATTCAATAATGAACTGGAAAAGGGAGTAAAAAGCAAGGTGATCATATTTGTAGATTCCTAACATTGTCACAAAGTTATTCCAGGTAGTTAAAAAACCCAAGCGGACTGTGAAGAATTGCAGGATGATCTTGCGAGACTAGGTGACTGGGCATCTAAATGGCCGATGAAATTTAATGTGGACAAATGCAAAGTGATGCACATAGGGAAAAATAACCCAAAATATATGTATGCAGTGCTGGGTTCTAAATTAAGGGTTACCACTCAGGGAAAGGATCTTGGAGTCACTGTGGAAAACACATTGAAATCCTCAGCTCAGTGTGTGGCAGCTGTCAAAAAAGCAAACAATGTTAGGAATCATTTGGATAGGGATAAAAGAATAAACCTGAAAATATCATAATGACTCTATATAAATCTATGGTATGACCAAACCTGGAATATTGGCCCTTTTTACACGGGCAGCACCCACACATGAACACCCAGAAATCTGGGTGTTCCCGCAAGCACGCATCCCCACGCACGGAGACATCGGACAAAACTGAGATGCCTCCATGCGTGGGGATGGGCAGGGGGTGAGGGTGCACCCATCTACACCCTCCCCCCACCCAGGGCACATGGACCACAGCGCACACGGACCCCTGCGCTGTGGCCCGTGTAAAAAGGGCCATTGCGTGCAGTTCTGGTTGTCCAATCTCAAAAAAGACATAGTAGAACTAGAAAAAGTACAGAGAAGGGCAACAAAAAGTATTTTTTCACTCAGCACACAGCTAACTAGTGGAATTTACTGCCAGAGGAAGTGGTCAAGGCCTGCAGTGTAGCTAATTTTAAAAAGTGATTGGGTAAGTTCTTGGGAGGATAAGTCGATGAATGGCTATTAGCCAAGTAGGTTTTGGGAACATAACCTCTTACTGTTCGGGTCTGGAACAACAGGGAATAGATTGCCCATTGTGACTTGTTGGGTACTTCTCCCAAGAGACAAAGATTGACCACTGCTGGAGACAGGATGCTGGGCTTGATAGACTGTTGGTGTGACCCAGTATGGCACTACTTATATTATTATGTTATTTTGTCTGTTTCCAGTTTTTCATTCGCTTCTGTCTGGAACAATGAAAATGAGTAAACATAAGAAGTGCCATACTGGGTCAGACCAATGGTTCATCAAGCCCAGCACCTGTCTCAGACAGTGGCCAATCTTGGTAGCTTCTATCACATTGCTTCTTGTTTATCTCTTCTCCAAGCTGAAGAGCCCTAACCTATCTAGCCTCTCTTCAGAGGGGAGCTGTTACATACCCTTTATCATTTTTGCTGCCCTTCTCTGTACCTTTTCTATTTCTACTATATCTTCTTTGAGATGGGGCAACCAGAACTGCACACAATAGTCAAGGTGCAGTCACACCATAGATTTATATAGAGGCATTATGATATTTCCAGTTTTATTCTCTATCCCTTTACAAATAATTCCTAACATTGTTTGCTGTTGGGTGCTTCTCTCAGGCCCCCGTGACTGGCCACTGTCGGAGGCAGGATGCTGGGCTCAATGGACCATTGGTCTGACCCAGTTTGGCACTTACGTTCTTAAACTAAACTAAACTGCCTAACTGAGTCAGACCAATGGTCCATCTTAGCCCAGTATTGTCACAACCTGACACGGCAGCAGGGGTTTCAAATTCGGGTCCAAATCCGGCTCTTCCAGGGTCTCCGGCAGAGGCCATCCCGGCGTGCTACCTGAGACCCCTCCAAGCCCCCAGCAGAGGCCTCCCCCAGGTGTGCTAGCAGAGGTCCTGAAGTGGAGATGCCGGGGATTGAACCTGGGACCTTATAACTTACAGGTAGTATAAGTTATGTGGGTCATTCATTTTGGGTCAGATCATTCATTTGGAGGTTTTGTTTTTTGGTAGGTACTCGTTTCAGCTCTATTTAAAAGCCGAAAGACAACCTCTAAATTAAATTTAATTAATTAAATTAAATTAAATCAGGGTGGAAGCAGGTCTCCCTATATCACAAAACATGCTGATATGCTGAATGAATGATTACATGACCCAACAATGGAGCTTATGGCATGATCAAAATAGTAAAACATTACTAAGACTGTACTTTAAAAAAATTAAAAAATAAAAATTTGTGGCTTGCACAGTTGAATCCAAGCCATAACCAAGACTTGGTTATTTTAGAAATAAAATCAGCGTTATGTTTTTGCAAAAGTTATTTCATAGATTGTAAGTCCTTTGGGGTAGGGACCTGTCTGTAACTACTGACTGTACAAGTGTTGGCGCTATATAAATAATAATAATAATAATAAACTTGGAATGTATCACAGATGGTATATGAACATTTTTCTCCTGCTATAGTAGGAGGAGAGTCTTTCAACTTCCCTTCTACCATAGCAACCATGGCTTGTAACAACAGGAGACCCCTTTCCATTCACTTGACCAACTCTCATAATATATTTCTTGACATTTTCTAACCCAAAATATATTTTCTTCTTGCACGGATACTTACCTACATTTGTGATATAGAGTGGAAGCCAGAAAAGAAAGGTGTAACTGACCAGCTTAGCAAACAGCAAACATAGGGAAAATTCTACAACTCCCTAAGGAATAGAAAAAAATTGTTGTAGGACAGATGATGATGTTTCTTTCCTTATATTAAAAGCACACCACACAATCTCAAAGCGATATTACACACTGTACTCTCAGCAATTTCTCCCAAATTCTGTTTGTGTATTTTTATAATCTTTATGTAACTGAACTGAGTTAACCAAAGAAAGAATACGGACAATAGAGGTTAAAGACATCTAGCAGAGCTAAACTGTTGCATGTACCTTTCGCAATTAACAGGATGTAGGCCATAAGCCAAGTCACAAAGCTGTAGGAAACAATGATGCATGTACTAACAGGTATTTGCAGGGCTCCTACAAAACTTATAGCAGACATTCCATTTCTGCTTTCCTCATTAAATGCAACACTGCGATTCAGTGACATTATGTAATTTTCACTGTCCGGCAGCAAACTTTGCTTCTCTGGATCCTGCACAGGAGACCCATTTAAAAATAAATAAATAAATAAATAAATAAAGCCAGTGAGCAAATTAAAATGGATATTTTCCCGCAACTAGCTCAAACGTCTTCAGATTTTTACTTTTTCTACTATAGAAAATTAAAACATTTTGCAAAGCATCAACATATGTGGCTACATGTATTTGCTTACACTTAGGCATAACCTCTGAAATGTAAACAGATTTCCTCTTACAGATTAATTTTAGTTTGGCTGGAATAGCACTCCATGAGTGAAAGTGTACAAGAGATCAGTTAGACTTTTCCAAGGGTGGACAAAGTTTCCAAGCTCAGAAGCAGCATACCAACATTTTCATATTGCCAAGAGCCACAACAAGCATTACATTGATGGTGGCTTCCCCCAATCTCAGGGACAGAGCAGTGCTGCTTCTCCCTCACATCAACACCCTGGCTCCCAGGCAGTCTGGTGAGTTTGGGCAACAAGAATATTGGCACAGAGCATGCTCTGCTCCCACTGCCCCCCCATGAAGTCCTGCAGACCAAAATAGTGGCTCTCTCCCCCCCGCCCCCCCGAGGAAGCCAAATGCACATGCCCCCAGGCCGCCACTTTTGGCGAGAACCTCAATACAGGTGTCCAAGAGCAGCATGCAGCTGCTGAGCCACCATTTGCCCACTTTCTGAGCTATTCTAACTGATTTCACTTATCCTCATCCCTCAAACACAGTCTTACCAATTGGATTTGAAAACTTCTTGAGGAACACAGCCTCAATTCTACCTTCACTCTGTTTTTTCTATAAATGTTAAGCCTTCTGTTCAGAATTATTGCCCCTTGTATTCCCATTAATAACTTGTGGCTATTTTTTATGTTTTTTATAGGTATAATGTGTGCTTGGCCTTAGGGGATGGGCAGGATATAAGTTTAAATAAATAAATAAATAAATAAATAAATACCTTTTAAATGGGTACATGTTGTTGACCTCTAGTTTCAATATTAATATTAATGCAGATAAAATTGGATAATGACACTTTAAAAAAAACCCCACAAACTATAAATCAACTTTAAATCTTTGGCTTATTGAGAACAGTTTTGATACAAATGTAAAATTAATTATGAATAAGTCCTCAGTTTCAACACACAGAAACACCAGGCCAAGTCCCTTGCGGCAACCTTCCCATGGACTTCAATAAGTATTTGGTCTGCATACATTATATAAAACCACAAGATTTGTAATATATGCTGTTCATTTTGCTACAGGTAACACTAAAGGAAAGAAAGATTAGTGTTTTGAAATGGAGTTGTGTACAACACAATACCCTAAGTGACTCATGTTGAATATGTTTTAACCAAATAATATAGGATTGCCGGGTGGATATAGCTGGATAATGAAAAAGCAATTTGTGGTTGACAGAGATAATGCTGCTTATCTTTGTCAGCCTGTCACAGGGAGTGAAGAGACATATGGTGTACCCATGAGCTCTGGGGGAAGGATTCATTATTACTCTGTCCCATACAATTTATGAGGCCATTCTTTCATGACAGGCAGTGCAGGATAGTATTCATGTCATGTGCGTGGATACTCATTCTGCTTTCCGTTGTTGCATATACTGAATACTCATTTCTTTTTTAGAGGTCAGCTAGGAATCAGTAATAACTGCCTGCCTGACATGCTAGAAGCTGATTAATACAAGACTCCTGAACATCTGCTCTTTGGTGGGGCAGCAAAAGGCAGAATAAATAATACTGGTTAGCAAGAGTACCCACCCAGTAAACAAATTTGGCTGTACAATTACAGGGAGATTAAAACGTACAGCCTAAATAAATTGTACACTTTGTATTCATGCATCTTAAAAATCTATGTGATCCTTGCAAAGTCTGTTGAATTAGGGACTTGGGGTATTCAATATTTGGCTCTGCAATACTTCATTTTTTTGTTTTTATTGTGATCCATCATCCAATCAAGTAACATCATCTCCATCCTGTGAGATGGGTTAATCAAGCTATAGCTTACAGAATTTCAGAAAGATCTAATTCTGTGAAGCAGACAACAAATTAGCTTCACTTTTGAACATTCAAATACAGCAAATTAAATAGGAAATTTGCTTCAAGTATTGACTTGAACACTATTGGAAATAATTATCCTCACTTGCAAGGGGAAAGACTGTGGTAGACAGGAAGAGCCTTTTATGCTTGCTTATTTCTTCATAATATTAACAATTAGGACAGATGCCAGAGAAAATGTATATTAGCATTGACAGGTTTGGCAGCAAATGCCCCCAGGCTGCTCTGCCAATGCCCTCTGTCCTTTTCTAGAAAGAAAACATCTCAGCACTAGAGGATAGTTCAGTCTACAAGCCTAATATACAACTTCTCTGCAGGCTGACAGCAAGGATACCAGATAATGAGAGTGGTGCTGGAAATTATAGCCCACGCACATCTAATACATTATTTTATGAATGCCAGAGACAACTGATGATTTCCAGTCCCCTGACAAAAACTACTGCTGTCATATATGTACTTGTTCATTAAGAAGTAGACTGGGATTCCCCCAAAATGTAAAGTTATGTCCAATAAAAACAAAAGTTTTCAAATTGTTTTTTCATCTAAACGTGTCTCTCTCAATATCGGCTTTTTGAAAAAAGCAAAAATGTTCATAATACTTCTGCTTCAAAGTGCTGCAGGAAAAAAAGAGAAGAACATTTTTCATCTGGCATTCATATCCCACTTCCACATGTAAATTTCCTCCCAAAAGAAAGACAGTTACCCAATTACCATTTTCCAACTGGCTCTCAAAGCCACCACGATCTGTAGAAAGCCTTTTGAAAATGCCAAAAATTGTTGTATTTAGTACTCAGCAAGGCTTGACATGATTTTTAGGTACACAAACCAGATTTTTTTGCAGAAGGGATCTATTTGAAATGGACAACCGAGTTCAAATAATGGGTGTGTACCACATGAGGCAAGAGTAATTTGCCTGTCAAGAGATTGCTCAACACGTATGATGCCTGTTTTTCTTTTCTCTCTCCTTCCCCATTTCAGAACCAGTATTGAGTCTGGCTAAATTGATGGGGCTGATTCAAAACCCAGGTTTGCTTGCTTGTCATAGTCCCCATATCAGGGATGCGTGTGGGTTGCCCGTGTGCTGTGTGCACATTGCAGGGTTTAGGATTGACCCCATTGTCTTTTAAATGTAGGATATTCTAAATCAGGGCAGGGACGGCCACATACAAATTTTTAAAAAGTTCCATAGTGAGTAGGGCAGTGAAATATATTATCAGACAAGCTTTTAGTTTGTGCCCATTGCTAGACTACCAATTTATAAAGCAAAGTTCTCCTACTTTTCTCTATCTGTTCCTGTTTGAAGTTTCATATAGATAACAGTGATCCAAGTTTATCACTAACGCTGCTCAATTAACATAGTGGAGAGGAAGCAGTTGCTAAGTACATAATAATCTTTAATAATCATCTTTGTTTTTATATAGTACCCCCTGTCATGGCACTCAGAGTGCTTTACATATAACTAATAAACACAACTTTTAATCCTCACAACCCTGTGAGGTAGGTTAGGCTGAGATAATATTGTGACTGGCCAAGGTCACCCAGTGGCTAAGGAAGCCACTTGAACCGGGGTCTCCCCTACTTCCTGATCTATGTACTTTGCATTTAACCATTACACCACAATATACAATACACTTCCAAATTCCAACTGAATAATGCTGAAACAACACATTTACAGAGGTACCTTTAAAAAAAAATATTTAAAAATTATTATTTTTTTAAAAGGTCTTCAGAAGATCGGACCATTTTCATGAGTAAATTTCTTTTCAAAATAAAAGGATTCTTACCCACCCCTTGAGGATTTTATATTAAAACCTTTAATTTTACCTGTGGTTTTATAGTTTCTTTATTGTTTAAGGTTGGCTTCTGGATTCTGAATCGATCTATACCATTCATATAGCCTTCCAAGTTCTGAAAAACAAATTTTTAATAGAGCTACTGAGACAAAAATAGAGGGTTAACTTTTACGTTGTCACACCAATAACCTTTACTTGGAACACATCAACTGCAAACCCAAACAACAGAACTCTGAGGCTGAACACTGTACATTTTAAAGTTTCATTTATTTTAAGTTATTGTGCTAGGCAATGCCAAATAAGAAAGAGAAATCACATTTTTAGAGTTTCATTTCAGGTACAGATGTACAAAGTAAACAAGAATTGCAATCCATTACATTCTATAGTTTGTTTATAACCTGCCCTACCAAAACGGCTCAAGATGGCTTACAACAATTTAAAACAACAAAATATAACCAACAATACCTATTGGATGTTAATCCACATTTTACAATATTATTATTATTATTATTATTATTATTAACATCCATTTATATAGCGCCAGCAGTGTACCTGGCACTTTACAAAGTAATACAATAGACACGGTCCCTGCCCCTAGGGCTTACAATCTGAGAGACAGGAGCTGGGGCAGAGACATAGGAAGGGGAACAGAGGGAGAGACAAGGGGTCTAACATTCATGAAGATGCGAGGTCTCAGGTGCACGTATTTGGCTTGGTTACGATGAGAATGACAGCAGGCAGGTCCACGTGGCAAGGATAAGGGTAAACAGACCATAGGTATAGGAAATAGTGACTCAGCAGGATAAAGAGTCAGACACAGCAGAG
>QEPC01001673.1:1717775-1733691 GCA_003113815.1 Sphenodon punctatus | reverse complement strand
TAAAGTACGCTAAAACAATCTAATATAAAACAGTCAACCACATCAGGTGGAGCTAAAAACACCTGCCCTAACCCAACCCTCCCACCCACTACCCTTTTCCCCCACCGAAAGTCTGATGGAACAGCCAGGTCTTGCACTGTCATCGAAAGAAGGGAAGGTCCGGGGACGTATGGACTCCCACCAGGAGAGAGTTCCACAGTCTTGGAGCGGCGACCAAAAACGCCCTCTCCAAAGTCCCTACCCGAGACACGTGGGGGATCTCAAGAAGCACGCCCCCAGCTGACTGCAAGGGCCAATCAAGCATCTGGGGAGTGAGGCGGTCCTGCAGGTAGGTGGGGTCCAGACTGTATAGGGCTTTATAGGTAAGAACCAACATCTTGAATTGGGCACAGAAGACTATCAGAAGCCAGTGCAATGAACAAAGCACAGGTGTTATGTGTTCATAGCGACTCGTCCCCATAAGGAGATGGGCCGCCACATTCTGCACCAGCTGCAGTCTCCAAATGGTCACCAAGGGTAGCCCTACATACAGCGTGTTACAGTAGTCCAATCTTGAGGTGATGAAGACATGAATGATGGTGGCTAGGTGGGAGTTTGAGATACAAGACTCAGACATATAATTTTAGCAATATTATGAAGAGCAAAGCATCAGGATTTAGCAACAGTCTAGATCTGAGGCATAAAGGAGAGGGCGGAGTCAAAGATGAATCCGCCTGAGGGACTGGCCGGATGGCGACTCCCTCAATGGAAATTGAGAGGGAAATAGGAGGGGAACTTTTTTTGGGGGTGGGGGAAGATGAGGAGTTTGGTCTTAGCCATATTGAGCTTGAGTTGGTGGTGAGACATCCAGGCAGATATGTCAGCAAGACAGTCAACAATATGTGACTGGATGGAGGGAGAGAGCGCAGGAGTGGAGAGAGTGAGTTGTATGTCATCAGCATACAGATGATACTGGAATCTGTGGGTTTCAATGAGTTTACAGAGAAAGAGTATAGAGGGAGAAGAGAAGAGGGACCAGGACAGAGCCTTGGAGAACTTCCACAGGAGCAGTTCAAGAGATACAAAGATAACCAGTCAAGAACAGAGTCCTGGAAACCAAGGGAGCATAGCAAATCCAGGAGGTGGCAACGGTCGATGATGTCAAAGGCAGCAGAGAGATCGAGGAGGACAAGAATGGAGTAGAGGCCCTTAGTCTTAGCTAAGAGAAATTTATCTGTGATTTTGGCGAGGGCAGTCTCAGTCAAGTGGAGAGAGCGGAAGCCCAATTGGAGAGGATCAAGGGAGGACTAGGAAGAGAGGAAATCAAGACAGCATGTGTAGACAGCCCATTCCAGGAGCTTGAAAGCAAAGGGTAGAAGCGAAATGGGGCGATAGGAGGATGGGTTGGATGGGTCAAGAGTGACCTTCTTACGGATAGGGGAGAAGGTGGTATGTTTGAAAGCCGATGGAAATGTCCCAGTAGAAAGGAAGAGACTGATTATGTGCAGCAGAGAAGGCAAAGCAGTGGGGGCAATTGCCATTAGGAGGTGAGAGGGGATGGGGTCAAGGGGGCAGGTGGAGGGGTTGGATGAAGAAGGGAGGAATGTGACCTCATCAAGAGAGGCTGGGGAGAAGGAGAAGAGAGGCAGGAGGGGGAACATCAGGGAAGGAAGTGGGGGAGGGGGAGGGTTGAGAAGCAATAACAAGGGCTGAGAAGCTTTAGCAATCTTGTTGCTGAAGGGGAGAATTTATTATCCTTTTTTTTTTGTTCCCCATAAACTAGTATTGTAGTGGCCACATATTCATCTGCCCTTTTTCCAGCCTCCCTGGGCTTGGTTATTTTGTCTAAAATGCATGCTTTTAATGGTGGAGAGCACACACTAAGAAACTGTTCTAAGACCACTGATTCAATTATGCTTGCCATATTGGCATTAGGCTCCCCCTAGAGCCATTTTACACCAAGGTCTAACAATTTAGTGGGAGAGTCATCATAAGTTATTTTCTGTTTTCTTAAAAGTATGATTTTTTTGTCAATATGTTTCTGGTATAACTTGGTGTTTTGTTAGCACCTCATTTTAAAATTCCTCATATTGCCACCCCCCATCAGGTTTCGTATGTGCCTTACTTGTCAGCTTGGGAAGCAGGATTCTGAGCCAGAGGCTCTGGTGAATTTCTTCTTGTCTGAAGATGTTTTTAGAGGTTTTGAAAAATTCAGATATGCAGTCCTTCTCGTTTTACTGGTGGATGAGTGCAGAGTAGTGTCTGATCTGTTGTCTTCTGTCCCTCCCTGTGTTGTTGGCTTGGCTGATGGGGTGGGATCCTTCATTTGTCATCAATTCTTTGTCGTGGCCCTGCTTTGCTTTCAGGATTTCCCTCTCATGTTTCCATTGGTTCTATTTTTCCTGTTCTTTATGCCGCCTTTCCTTCTCCTTTTCCCTTTGCTTCATTTTCCCCAGTTCTGCTTCGCGCGCTCTTTGCAATTTATCTGCACATTCAGTTTCTTCTGCTTTCAGCTTTGCTTCTTGGAGTTTCTCCTCTATTTTCAGCTTTGCCAATTTGAGCTGATGCTCCATTCTTAGTTTCATTATTTCTACTAGAGATTGTGTTTCAGTTGCCAGCGTTACCACAGGTGGGAAATCCTTTAATTGTGGCATTTTACTTAGTGCTTTTTACATCACACATGAAAATCTGAAAGTTGCTTCAAAACGTTTCAAAGTAGTTGAGGCAACCTAAAATGGCTAAATGCCCTTAAAGAATTTAATTTCAGAATATTATCTTCATGAGTAGACACTGTTACTAGTTAAAATTTCAGGGCAAAGCCAGATCCAAGTGTCAATATGTATCCCAAGAAGTCTGCAGAGGAAGGTTTGTAGGATTTTTTTAAAAAAATCTACTTTGTTTTTCTGATAAGAAATGTTTTGGTACAGATAAGTGCCCTGAATGGGAAATGCTACAGGGAGAGCTCAGCCCTACACACCAGAGAATCTGCTACACATGAAAGAAGCCATGTAGATGCCTGATGGTGGGAAAAGCTTCAGTCTCTCATTACACACCAACAAATTCAAAGATCATTCACTCCCCCGCCCCCACCATGTCACAGTGACAGTTGCAAGAGAGGGGGACATGAATGGTTGAGTTTACTTAGGAAGAGGTATCAGGGCAAGACAGACACAAATCTTAGCTACTGACTCATACTGCTAGTATTGCTGCAGCAGTCTAGAAAACAGCCATCTAGCTAGTGGGTAGTAAACAAAATACATCTCTAAGGGTGGAATTAAAAACAGCAAGCTTCAAATGCTTCTATAGCCAAGGGTAAAGAGTATTGCAAAGGAAAGCCAAGAGTGAGAAGTTCAAGTCTGATTTATTAAAGGTGATGTTATATGGTCATTGAGTTTACTTTTTAAAACCTAAGAGGCTATTTTAAACATGCACAATTGACACAAATTAGCCTATATGTTTATACAAATTAGGGTTAACAGAGGATGGCGCACAAGGGTATCCCACCTGGATGTTTTAAACATTTGGCCGTTGTAGGTTACTACAACATGTGAATTTGTATATTGGTTTACAACAGCCATAACCCAGATTCCATTACAACTTGTAGATACAGAATAAAGAACAAAGCTTTGGGAGGTGCACTGAAGTTAACAGGAACTGAAAGATACTCTGTAACTTAGAGGATACAATTGTTTTGGAGCTATGTACAGAATTCGAGTCTCAACATGAAATTTCTGAGGATTCGATAAATGCCTTGAAAATGATATATTCTGAAACTGATAAACCCAAGAGGTAAAAATGTTCAGAACTACCTATGGGATTTGCAAATAAGAATCTGCAGGGGAAGAGGAAGATAGTTATCTTTGTGCTCTGGAGAATAAGGTTTCTATGGAAACATAAGGTCAAATGCACCACCAGAAGACACACTGGGTGTAGGGCAATGATTTTGCAGATGTCTCTGAGAAGATTATGTGAAATTATGTCCCTTTTTGTTTGACTGAAAGAGAACAAGTGCTTGGGTTTTGTTAAACAAAATCAGGACACAGCTGCACATCACTTGTCTTTAGCATCAACTTTTGCCAAAATGTAAGAACAGTCTGCCATGCAGAAAATTTTTATATTGTTCTCTAGCAACACTTTACTGATGTCAATGGTATATACATTTACCTCAAGGTTTAAGGTCTGAGATTGTTCATCTTTCCAGCTATTGTACAAACCAGCTAGAATATTCACAGGAGTGATATTTGTGTTCCTCAGATTTGTATCAAAACATCTAATAAAGCCTCCCAGCTAGAAATCACCCATTTAAATTTGACTAAGTAAATAATGTATTCAAGAGTACATTAGAGAGAGAAAAATGGAATTTGTATATTCTTCCAGTGTGTCATCTGCTTTCATACTACTAAAGCTAAATAGAAAAGTTTGTGAAGTGCAATAAAATGCTCAGAAACCTTTAAAAGGGTCTTCCCCAGATTTAAAAGATTATGGTTATTTCATCCGAAAATAAGCACAGCAAGAGGAGATGAAAGAGCAGCCCACAACACTAAACATAGTATGAGAGAAGGAATTTTTGTCCCTAGCTAAAATACAGGAATGGTGTAGCTCTTAAAACTAAAAAGACAAGTGCTTAAGAGATGTTGCATATTTTTTTTACCTCAATGTATAATACAACTTAGGAACTCACTACACCTGGATATCACACACCAAATAAAAGGCAGGCCCCATTAATCTCTGTTCATGGCAAGTTCCAGGAGGTGATCTAAAATATCATCCAGGGGGAGATATTTATTCAGGGGGTCTAATTTTCTTCCATTTCCATTCCTACCAAATACCAAAAAGCTTACTCCCAGACCAATCAGTTTTTCATAAGTTTAGCACCACGAATGCAGAGACTCTGCATCTTTACAACAGCTAGAACATCCTAATAATCTCTCAAAAATAACTCCAAAATGCCCTGAAGTATTCTCCAGAGAGACAAAGATATTAAAAAATAAAATGTATCAATGTCTCTATAAAGGTATAGAAGCTAAATTGTGATACTCTTATTTTAATTTGCTAGCACTTATACAGACTAGTCCTTCCCTCACCACAAAATAGGGTTACCTATGCAAGCACACACCGATGTGAATAAAGGCTGCATTAGTTAAAGTAGGAAGAAAGCACTTTCCTCCTCACAAAGAGAAACAAGTTCATATGGAGTTTAAAGTAGCCAGTACCAAAGTGATGCTAGTCTCCAATATGGCACCAGAGACAAGTATTCTAGATAAATGAAACTGCAACTGAAATAATATTTTCAAATATATTTCATGTTTCTGTCATGGCAAGCAACACTTCTTACCATGTTCCAGACTGCACACAGCTTAAGCAGCAAGTGCCAAGGTTGCCCTTGAAATCTTGTTTCCTGTCCTCATTGAGGACAGCCCACATGAATGATACTCAAAATCCAAAACTTCATTGGCGATTAAAAAACACAGATTGCCATGTGATCTTTACCACCAATCTTAATTAATTTCATCCCGTTTCCTGTAAAATAACTGCCTTCTTAGGAAAAGTGTCAAGATGCGTCTTTTCATCCATTAAAAAAATAAAAAGAAAGACAGAAATGGCTACCAGAAGCAGCATACTAGAAGTAAACTGAAAAGGAGAAACCAAAACAGGGAAAAAAAATCTTCACTTACACTGGATGATGTGCAGCTTATATCTTTAGGATCTGAAAGACAACAAGCAAAAGCAACTAATGAAAAAATCAAGCACAAGTGATCTCTTTCCTAAAACACTGCTAATAGGACAATCAGTGAAATATATGCTTTAATGTCCACCAACAGTATTTTTTTTATTTTTTAAAAAAATCATTCTCCGTCATGCATTGTGTGACCTTAGCTTGACCAGATCAGGGACAGATCGATTCTACTACCCTTACTAATGTTCAGTGGACTTTCCTCCACGAAAGAAAGGGCCACCCCTATTGCTTACAGAGTGAGCCCACAGTGTTGTTTCTAGCTGTGGAGGAGGAAGGGCTGGCTTCCCACTTCTCTGTTTCATAATGGCCTTTCCTTTGTCCATTTTAAATTATGGCATCCACTCATTTCAGACTGGATTCACTATGGCCATGGAACTGGTGGAACTCCAAGCCACAAGGTTATGATACTCCAAGGTCATTAGGTCAACTGTGGGTGGAAGGTATAGGTGTTAACTACCCTCTTTAGCTTCTCCCCATTGTTCTCCCCATGGCAGAAAAAGGACTAGAATTTTAGTTTCAAATTAGTATGTAATTTTATGCTTACGTTCAATGAGAAACAAAAAGCAGACTATTCCCATCACGGCGATTATGACACCAGGCACCACAAAAGACAGACCCCAACTGGTGGACACCCAGTAACCAGCTATTAATGATCCTAAGATATTTCCCACTGAGGTGTGAGAATTCCAGAGTCCCATGATCAAACCTCTCCTGTATTCAAAAAGAAGACAGTCTCAGTTATCCTGCTCATAAGCATTATTAACTAGAATACATATGGTAAAACTAAGCGTAGATCATCTTTCAGTTCTCTGAAATATTTGACATCTTACTATTACAACCATGACCAGCATTTCACACCATTCCTTTCTTTTTGAAAGCACTCCTACCTCAAATTACTGCCTTCCCATTGATGATCTCCAAGAGATTAAGATTTTCTACCATTAGTAATCAACCTCACAATGAATTTTTATTACCTCTATCTTACAGAAAAGCCCATTTATTTTGAAAAGTTCTGGGGAGTATCTATGGCATTCAGGAGTGCAAGAGCCTTATTGGAAGGTACTTGACATTTTACCTCTAGATACAAGTCCAGATTAAAGAAAGTCATTGAGCCCGATCCCAAACCCCATGGATCATGTGTGCGCGCACACATGCACGCAGTTTCCGTGGGGCACAATGTGCCCTCAATAGGGAACTGCTCAGCTGTGTGCGCATGCAGCTCTGCACAGGATTCACAGGGTTTGGGCTCATTGGTAATTAGCATGGTAAGCCCTCGTAGGGCTGATCCAGAGCCCAGTGATGCTGTTTGCATAGACCATTAAAGGAGAACCCAGACTGCCCTACAAGCCCATCAACCTTTGGTAGAGAGATCATACACAAATCACAACAGACTGCCATATTTTATCCTTTTTTCATTAACATTTTGAAGCTTCCACTCAGTTTCATAGCATTGGCCAGCGTATATCCTCAACATTTATTTTTTTTGCACTTTGCTTTTCCTCACATCTTAATGATTTAAACATTCCCACATTGTTATCAACAGTAGGGGCATGCAATATTACAAGTATAATACACACTAGATACCAATTGTGAAAATAGTAGGCCAGCCAGAATCCAAAAAGCCCCTTATAAAATGAGTTACCGGTATTGGTGTGTTAAAAGCAGGCACCCATGTCAGATCAATTGTACATAGGGTGACAAAGAAGGTGTGGATAGATGCCATCCTCACATGTGACCTTGAAATTCATTTTCAAGGTCAGATAACACCGAACGGCATGGGATAAGGCTACTTTTCAGAAACATTGTCACAGCTCTGAAAGTAATGAACCGATTTGGACATACTATGCACCAAAATGAAGGTAAGGAGCTGCGTTACCAAACATATAATAGCAGCAGAATGTCTATCTTTGAAGGGTAAATTGCTATAATGGCTCAAACGACAAACCCCCCCATAAATTACAGCAAAATATTCCAGACAATATTGTAGAAAACCAAATGATCCACTGCTCATTTGATAACATAGATGTCCTTAAATCAACACTAGATGGAAAGAATACATTCCACTACACCCAGATGATGGTTTGGCAAAGAGGCCCCCCTGCTCCTAAAAGAGAGGGTGAACGTGAAGATAAAGGTAGATAGCAGGTATTAAGAGCAAGGGCTTTTAAGTCTGAATCTGTACAAGCATTTCAAAAGATTCAACCAGCCTGCTTAAAATCTGGTCAAAGGCCAAAACCACCACTACATACTGGCAGTGGTACAGATGTGGAGGGGTCATTCAACAGCGATGAGGAAATGAAAAGTGCAAGGTTAAATGACATGGCCTGGGTAATTTCAAGGATTCATGATGAAAATCCATCAGTTCCATTCTGGTAAGCATTTAAAGAAGCTACCTGTGCCAATGCTTACCCTGTAAGTACATTAGGCATGTTACCCATTCTTCAAGCACCATCTGATGACTATGATAAAATAATTACAGTTATCCGTCACTTTATGAACATCTCACATCATCTGGGACAGAAATTCACAATCATTACAGTTGATCAACCACTGTTCAACAAGGGCAAGGAGCTGGTATGGGTGAAAGCAGAGTTTCAGAACATCATTTTTAAACCTGGAGGACTTCACGTGTGTTTCAGCTACCTCAAAGCAACTGGCCAGCACATGGAAAATGTTGGCTTGGATGACCAGGGGACAGGATCGGGTGTGTATGAACCCAACACTACGAATGCTATGATGGAAGGCAAAGCATATTACTGTGCTGTTTGTGCACATATATTGACATATGAAGCACTGTGGCACATAAAGTGAGCCATGTTGGAGTCATGCCTGGTGACCAATCAACATGAACTCAACGTGGAAGTCAAAGAGTTGTCACGAAGTGTAGTGGACTCTTTCCGGTGTAGAGGTCAAACCAATGGAGATGACACATGCAGTTCAGTGGAAAGCCTGGTACAGATTTTAGGTGATAAGAAGTTCCAAGATGTCTTAGAGAATTTCAATGCTCAACAGTGAGCACCCAAACTTTGTGCTATGGGCAACTTACATGAGAATGGTGGAGATCTTGATGAACTTCATATGGGCTGCAAGGGATGGTAACTGGACAGTGCACCTGGAAGCATTTGCCGCCTTGCTACCATGGTTCACAATCTACGATCATAAAAACTATGCTAGGTGGGGCCCTGTCTATCTAGCTGATATGAAAGGACTTTAGAGTACAGCACCAGAGGTCCACTGAGAGTTCACTGCTGGGAATTCTGTTGTGAAACCTAATTAAAAAAATTAAAAAATCAACCGCATTTATGCAGATCACGATAAACAAAAACTGCAAGATGCACAATGGAATCATTGTCATCACATGGCATGACCAAGCCAAGAATAAGTTCTGTATGACACGATCTGAGCAATCACGCATCTCACAGGATGTGAAATACATATTCAACCTAGAGGATGATATCAACGAAGCTGCAGTCGTACACTCTTATTGTCTCCCTTCGCGACAAAGACATGATGCAGATGATGTAAAAGAACTCACTGAACAGCTGAGGAAATTCGATGTGTTCAGAATAGCAACTGCAGAAGTCACAGAACCTGATAATATCAACATGCCTCCGGTCTCCCTGACAACAAAAGATATGGCACCAGTTGATGTGACTGATGATTTGCTGATGGCTAATGAGTGAGGACTACAAATTGCAGTCCGTAATATGAAGGAACAATTCATCAGCACAACTATCCCATTTCATGATCCACTGAAAAAGCCTAACTTGAAAATCTTTGCTTGGTTTACAAATAAAATGTTACCACACAACAGAACGTAAAGAAAATTATCAAAGCTGACAGCAAGCTCATGCAGAGATTGCTTAACACTGCAGATGCTGGCCAAATGATACAGAGGTCTATTGCCCTAATGCATGAAATCTCTCCTGTGCCACTATCCCTTGCGAAGGCTGGAGGACAGATGAACACCATGCCAAAGGCAGGCCTTATCCACATTCTTACTACTGGAGTGGACACTCCACAAAGTGTTTCACATTCTGATCTGAAAGCATGCATACGTATCGATGGTCATGCAATAATTCAAGCCATAGAGAAGCCTCATGAATTTCAGACATTTGGCGAGTATGCCGAAGTATTCTTCTGGTCTGTAGTATGACACTTTGGTAAGCATACAACCAGAATGGACATCATAGTCTATTCTACCAAGGCTGTCACCCGATCCAAGAGAATGGGACAGAAGAGGCCAATATGAAAGCTCATTGATGGGCCTGATGTGCAGCTACCATGGGTTTGGAGTCAATTCATTGCCCTGGATGAAAACAAAGCTGATCTAACCCACTTTTTCTCTGATGGCCTCATGATGAGAGGGGTAGACCGAACCCAGTGAAGGACGATCAGCTAGGAGAGACTGTGTATTCCAATCTTCATGGAAATCACAAGCAAGACACAAGCAAGATTGATCGTTCATGCTTGTGAGGCAGTTGGAAGAGGTTATGAACAAGTAGTAGTCATCTCCACAGATACAGATGTTATGCTTCTGCTGTTGCACTTCCTGAGCACAAAAGCAACTGAAACATGGATGGTCTCTAGAACAGCTAGGAAATGAAGATTCTACCCATTACATGCCATTGCCACGAGGCTTTCGCAGTCTGTAAAGATAAAGGCTAAGCTTCCATGCATTAACAGGTCATGGCACAGCATCATCCTTCAATGGCCATGGAAAGAAGTCATGCTGGAAGATTTTTTATTAAATAACCCCACCTTGTCAGTGGTATCGGATGAAATGGATGTTACACAGATGCAGAGAGATTTGTGTACCACGTGTATGGTACCCCAGATGCAAAAACCATTGATCATGCCAGACTTCAACTCTTTGGGCAAGACTAAGAGGGATCTACAGATGACCCCCAACGAAGGATGCTCTTAAGCTCCATGTTGCATTTGCTAATCACCAGGCAAAGATCTGGGCAGAGAAGGGCAACAAAAATGATAAGGGGCTTGGAACAGCTCCCCTATGAAGAGAGGATAGGTTGGAGCTCTTCAGGTTGGAGAAGAACTGACTTAGAGGTAATATGATAGAAGTTTATAAAATCATGAATGGTGTGGAACACATTAATAGAGAACAATTATTTACCCTCTCAGATAGTACTAGGACTAGGGGACACTACATGAAACTAATGGGGAGCAGATTTAAAATAAATAAAAGAAAGTACTTTTTCACTCAATGCACAATTAAGTTGTGGAATTTGTTGCCAGAAGATGTGGTCAAGGCCAGTAGTATAACTGGGTTTAAGAAAGGGTTGGACAAATTTCTGGAGGATAGGACCATTAGCAGCTATTAGTCAGTTAGGTTTGGGGAGGAATGAAACCTCTTACTGTCAGGAGCTGGGAGTGAACAACAGGGAATGGATTGCCACCATAGTGACCTGCTTGGTACTTCTCCAGATGACTGAGATTGGACATGGTCAGAGACAGGTGCTGGGCTTGATGGACTACTGGTCTGACCCAGTATGGTACTTATGTTCTTATGGCTGCAAGCAGATCAAATGCTTATAGATGCTGTTCCTCCTGAACATACCTCTGCTTGGAAGCAGGAGTCTGATGTCTTATCAGTTGTCTAGACAAGGTTACCGCCTGTGTCCACTGCCTGTCTGGAACTAGTGACATGTGGGTACAAAACAAAACCTGCAACATAGCACCATGCACCTGTTTCAAGAATGATTTTAAATGTACTGCTGTCTGAGGCTGCCATGCCATCAACTGTTCCAATCCTGTTACTTAACTATTTCCTTATACTCATTATGCAAGTGATAACCAGATGCTTATTTATTCTGTAAACGTTGTATCTTCACATCATTAAACAAACATGCTTCTGTACACAACCTATATTTCTGTTTGTCTATTCATATCAACATGCTGTTCATAGCACATGCTTTTTGTCTTGTACCTGCTTAACGAGTATGGCTCTCTCCCCTATTTATGGACATAACTTTGTAAGTATCAATCCAATTTGGACATTCCATGCATGTAATTAAGGGAAATGAGATGGGCTATCAAATATGTAATAGGCCTGAAGTGGCTATGTGCAATGGTTAAAATGCTACTGCAGTCTGAAGTTAAGTTTTTGACGTAATTTCAGGTGTTTTTGTTTTTCATGCCATTATAGTAATTTACCCATTAAAGATAGAAGTTCCACTGCTATTGTGTGTTTAGTAGCATAGGTCCTTACCTTCATTTTGGTGCACAGTACGTTCATTACTTTCAGAGCTGCAACAAATTCCCCGAAAAGAAGCCTTTCCCATGCCATGTGGTGTTATCTGACCTTGAAAATGACATTCAAGGTCGCATGTGGGGATGGCATCCACCCAGATCTTCTTTGTCACTTATGTACAATTGATCTGGCATGTGTGCCTGCTTTTAACATGCCAATGCTGGTACAAGTAAAAAAATGACATGGTGGCTGGCCTACTAAAAGACACTCACATAGTTTGCACACTACAAGTAAAGCTAGTGCAGAAGTATTCACAGCAATTCAGTCTAACAATATGCAACTATGTCAATTTCAGCATATCTGTCTGGTAGCTACTACACAGTTATAGTAAAATGTTAGAAAGAAATAGTAGCAACAATTGAAATATTCTCTGATCTTTAAGTATAGCTTTACTATGTAACATGTTGCATAATTTTGTAAAGCACAAATATATAATATGTTAAACAAAGTAGGTAGATTGTCTAGTGAGGAGACCCTTTTTAAGAAAAGGCAAAGTTTCTTAACTGCCTGGTCCCAACCTAATGAAATCAAATAGACTTTGGGCTAAGTTTAAAAAAGAAAAAGAAAAAAAAAAGGTTAGACAAAAGACACCCCCCACACACAACACACACACCCAATGCATTTGAAATATTATTACCTTCCTTTTCCAAACCAGTTGCCAAGGCAGGTAACCACACTGGGCCAGCCAGTAGTTTGCACCAATCCATTAGCTATCTGAAATTACAGTACAGAAGAAATTTAGATGAATAAGAGTGATCCCCTGCAAAATCCATGTTGAGCATTTCACTAAAATGCTGAAATTACATGCCAATAAGCTTACACTGATATATTCAATTCAGAAGATTAAGTTTTACTGATGGACACAGAAGAAAAAAAATACTTTTTCAGCACAAATACTAACACTACTTGTTCAGCACCTTCCACCCTATATGGTTTGCTAGGTTTTGTGCTTTAATAGATCCTGATGCTTGCTGAAGATTACACTGAACCAGAGAAGCGATGCATAGGTTTGAAAATTATTGAAAACAGCAAAGGAAAAAAGCTCCAGCGTGCATACCTGAGCCATTATGTAGAACCAGAGGCTGTGTATATTATAGAAATAGCCAAGCCCAAACATTGCAGTGAAGAGTCCACTGGCAAGCATTCCAGCTGTTAGATAATAACGGATAGGCAGTCGCTCTCCTATGATGCCACTGTTAATAAAGGGAGGGAAAATAGACAAATCTGCTTGAAAGAATAATATACAGCAACTCACACCTCCCAGCAGAAAATTTGACAAATCTGGCATAGGTGAAGCTTTTTTCTTTGTGAGAAATGTTGATAAAAACATGAAATAGGTGAATAATATATATTATTTGACCAATAAAATCAAACCACTACTGTTTTATTAGTATTTATATAGTACCAGCAATGTGCCTGGAGTAGAACAATCAAGATCAGAAACAGGTCCCTTTCCTGAGAGGCTTACAATTTAGAAAGGACAAGGGAGGGTAGGCGAGGGAGAGAGGAACGTAAGGAGAGACAGGGATATATTTATGAAGTTGAAGAGTCATAGATGCATGTGCTTAGTTACAGGGAGGAAAGAGTAATTCTTAATGATAGGAGAGTAGGAGGAGCATCAGTATGCAGTCTGTAAGCGTGAGAAGATAGGGAAAGCCTGATGGAAGAGGTAGTGTTTTAGGATGGATTTTAAGAAAGAAGGGCGAGTGAAAGCATGTGCATTTGGGGAGAGAGTTACAGATGTAGGGACAATGGGTGTTTCAGACAGATGCAGTGCTGGCCACTCATGTGTCCAGCTCTGCCTAGGCTGGGTTTAAACAGACCCAGCGGGTTCCCCAGCCCGCAGTCCACCTGTGCAGTGCCCCCCTCCCCTCACCTGAAAACAGTAACACCCAATGTGGGAGAAGGAACAAAGATGGTGTATGGAACAGGAAACTCTAGGGTAGGTGAGGATGGTGGCAGACGACAAGTGGAGTTCTCAGGGACGGGGGGGGGGAACAGAGTGTGAAATGAGGGTAAGGGAGAAGCAAGGCCATGAAGTGCCATGAAGGTAACGTCTCAAGAACGATAACATTCATAAGTAAATTGTTGGATCCCAACATCACCAGCTTTTCAAGACAAATAAGGGACCGCAAGGACATTCCTTCACTCCAGTGTGTGGGCTACCTATACTGGAATAAGCAGCTGCTTGATGCCCACTTACACTCTCTACCTCACACACACCACCTCTTAAGGCAGGTTGGGCAAAGAGTAGGCAGAATCTTAGCTCTACCCTCTTTCACACTCACTGGATAGTATGGTTGAGCTGGTGTCAAGGAGGCCATAAAATGCTTCCGATACAAACAGACAGCAAATCACTAACTCTACTCAATAGAATCAGAGGGAAGCAGGGGAAGGGACTGTACTTTAGAGTGGAATCTTAATTACAATGATTACAGGGTTAGCAGAACTTGTTCACCACTCCCTGTTTTAGGGCATTTCTGATATCAGCATGATGATGAGCTCTAGGATGGCCTCTAAATATAAACTTGTCCACTAAATATAAACTTGTCCATAAAAACAGGGATGCTCAAATGCTAAGTGAACAGCCAGTGCTGGCCAAAAAGCCACAAGCTCCTACCTGCAGAAGGATCAACTCCAGCCCAGGACAGATGGCAGCTCCAAATACCAATCAGCTAATGGGGAGTAACCAATCAGCTGTTTAGCATTAGCAGCTAATCTGTGTCACTGTGACTCAGGAGCTATGGCACATCACAGTATTAAAAACAAGACGCACCATGAAGAAACAAATTATAAAATGTGAACAATCCAGAAAAATTAAACCAAAATTAGCATCTCTTTAATGTACAGCAGACATGAAAATGCTAATGCATGTACTGAACATGCCTCACAATTAGGCGTGCTGAAGTCATGCATGCACGATCCATAATCAGAATGTTGCGTGCCAGTCAGAATTCACAGCAGTAGGTACCGTAAGGACTTCAGGACTGGTACATCTCCTAAGGTGGCACAATCAATTAAAGTCTGTGTGTATTGCTCTCCAGAGTTTCTCCTCAATGATCAATTGTCATAAATCCCCAACAGGACAAAGCAGATCAGATGCAGTGTAACCTTGTATATTAATTGTTTAAAACTATGAGGCAGGATACCAAAAGGGCTGAAGGACTTACCTCAAATACATTCCAACTGCATAAGCACATAGGAATGAGTAATCCAATGCTCCCAGCAACTGCTTGTAGTTTCTCTTATCTAAGAATGCATTTTCATAGTAAGTCACTGGGACTGATTCATCATCAGTCTTAAGACCCTCATCAGATATAAAATATATCAGCCTGATTTTCTCCTCCCATCTCCCTTCTTTAACAGCAGACCCTCTAGGTGATAACAAAGAAGACAACAGCCCACATTACCATTCACCAGTGGGTGTTCGCCTGCCCATCTATTAGGTTTTGCCAGATGTTTGCCTGCACCCTCCACGGAATTCCCACTCACAGTGTCATCCAAGGATATCACAGGTCCACCGTGCAAGCCAGTGCATGCTATTATGCACCCCCGCATCTGCCTCCTGTCTACTAGGTTCGCCCATAGCCTTGCCCACATCCAGATCCGCCAGCACCATAGAGTGACGCCTAGCACGGCTGCTAGAGAGCAATCAGCTGTGAAGCAGCTGCAAGAGGAGAAATCCTTCCTGCACCCTTGCTCTCTCCTCTCCCCTCTTGCAGCTGCTTCACAGCTGATCGCTCTCTTGCAGCCGCTGGAGGATGCTCTCTCCTTCTGCAGAAGATCAGGTCGTATTCAGGTGGCTGCAAGAGAGCGATCAGCTGTGAAGCGGCTGCAAGAAGAGAGTAGAGATGCAGGAAGGACCTTCCTCTTCCTGCAGCTACCCAAGCACAAGAGCACTGCTTCAAGAGGCACGCACAATGTAAATG
>QEPC01001673.1:1693999-1716539 GCA_003113815.1 Sphenodon punctatus | reverse complement strand
CGGGAGGAGGTCCAGAAGTGTGGTGAATGGTCACCACGGCAGGGGTTAATGAAAAGTAACTTCTGAACAGAAACCCGCAGCCGCGGTGGAAGGAATTGACCCCAGCCACGGTGCATTCTGGGGCTCAAACCGCGGTCCACGTCTCCACTGCATGTCTGTTGTGTCCCCCTGGCCCACATTCTCTCTGATTGTCCCCGGGTGGTGGTCACGATCCTGTCACTTCTGTTGGGGCCGCACGTGTCACCACAGCCCACGGTGAATCTGTTCACATCGGGGTGGGATTCACTGTGGTGAATTGGAACGTGTCACTTCTGAAATCACCCATAGAAACCAAAGTGGGAGATCTACCAGCACAATATTGTGGTGAATCAGGCCAATGGAGCCCAAACTTAAACCTAACAATAATCTCAGCATAAGTTTCATTGGGAATAGGATACATGTATTAGTTTCAGACCAAACTATGTTCCATAATATCCTGCAAAGGTTTAGGCCTCTGTTTGCCTTCACACACTGCAAGTAATCCCATTGGACTTAAATTAGTCTGATTATATTATAAAGTCAAAGATATGCATAAGATTGGAGAGTATATGTTGCACAGATATCACTTGACCCACCACCAATCTAAGCACAGCAGTAACACGGAACATAAGTTTTTTGTCTTCTGTTCTTTTTCTAATATTTAACTAAAACTAGAAGGAAATTTATACAGATGGACCAATTAATAGGACTTAAACTTCAGGCCTAACACTCCCAATTCTCAAGAATAGTGCTAGGCATCTTGGATGATTAGAAATGGATCACACTTCAGTTTTATGCATCATCTGAAAGACAGCATCTCTAGTAAGGCAGTACACTGAGCATCCTGCTGGAGAAGCCATCCAATTCCACTAGCACTTCTCACAGAAGATAACAAAGCACTACAGTGTTGTACTATACATCAATTTTTCTGTACTGGGACTCTTTTCGATAACAGGACTGCCCTGGGACCTCCTTTCCCATTTAGGATTATTAAATGACCTGTGCAGCTAGCCCCAAGAAGAAAACCAAACAATACTCTTGACATTAAGACAATACATCACTTTGAGTTGACATAACTGCACCAGCTCACCCTCAATACGGCACACCAGCCAAATACCCCTATGGCTCTATTTCACAAAGTTTACTTAATTTCACTTAACTCATTAGCAACTCTTAAAACCGAATGCCCTGATCTTATAAACACACAGGTATTTAGCTGTTGTCTTGTCAACAAATGCATTGTTAAGCAAATGCATAAGTATTTACTTGTTAAGCAAATGCATAAGTATTTAAATGTAAATACTTGTTAAGCAAATGCATAAGTATTTACTAAATGACCAGCTAAAGTCTTAGTACTACTGCCAGCCTGGTAAGCTTAGTTATAAACTATAAATATTAAAATAGGTAGTTTGACAAAAATAGAATTTATGCTGGCAAGAATTTCCTTGCACTATGAAACAAGGCCTGTTAAAAGTAGCAAGGGGTCTTATAGATACCATAAAACACAGAGTATTGTCATACGAGAAGTTGCCCCCCATTCGCCCCAGATTTACCTGGCTTTCTAAACAGTGACTGCCAGATGTTTGACCCGAAGGCAGTGCCTCACCAGCCCGACATCATCCCTAGGAAGGGGGAGCACGCCATGCGAGTTAACCCAGTCCAAACCAGGGCAATGGGCAACCACCGGGTCAGGTTTTGTTTGTTAGGTCCTCCCGCAGCCCCAGGTCCACCAGCAACATAGAGGTACTGTTAAAGCACCCTTCACAGCTGACAGTCAACTGGGAGAGGATAGCATAGAAGTCCCCAGAGGCTCTTAGGGGCATGATCTGCGCTCCCCTCTCCCAGCTGGCTGCCAGTTGAGAGGAGTGCGCTAGCCATGCCTCTATGGTGCTGGTGGACCTGAGGCTGCAGGGGAACCTAACAACAAGACCTGGCCCCATGGTTGCTGGCTGTCCCTGTTTGGGCTGGGTTAATCCGCACGACGTGCTCCCCTTTCCTGGCGATGAGGCCTGGGAAGGGGCTGTGTGCTGGCTTTGATCACTGCTCCTCTCCTTTCATGGCAGGAAAGGAGAGCAATGGTCATGGAAAGGGGGGTCACGACCAGGGACGAAGTCTTTCCTGGCCATGAACCCCTCTTCCATCTGAGCCAGCGGTGATGCACCCCTCTCAGCTGGAAGCTGGGGGGAGGGAGAAGAGTGCAAGTGATTGCGCTGTCCCTAGGGGCTGCCTGGTAGCTGGGGAGGAGGGGCACCAGCAATATCGCTGTCCCTGGGCATCTGCCCAGCTGTCAGGCAACCTGTGGGGTGGGGGAGCGTGCAAGTGTTATCTGTGGCGACCAGCACAAGCCTGTGAACTGCAGGCAAGGGGCTGCCCGTTTGAAGGGATCCCAACACTGCCCATGGGGGTGGCAGCGGTGAGGGGGGGACTCCATGGATCAAACATTGGTTCCAGCTGCCTCCCTTCCCATGTATTAACACACACAGTGTCAGACCAAAGTTTTCAAAAGCACCTAAGTGACTAACAAAGACTAGCTCCGTAGCAAGCCAGTAAGACTTCCTTCTTAAGTTAGTTCTTTGGTCTTTATTTCAGATCTTTGTTTTAAAAAGCTCTTTCATTCATTGTGTTCTCCATTAACTACAACAATGCTATTTATCAAGGTGTTTTATTTATTATTATTACTATTATTATAAACATTTATATAGCGCCAGTTGTGTGACCTGGTGCTGTACAGAACATAGAATTAGAGGTCACTTGGCTAGCCATACATCCGTAGAATAGACGACATGTCTATTTAACAAAGTAGGAGGCTATTTAAGTAGCCTATTTAATGGACAGCTGGCTCCATGCTTCTAATTCTTAAGTCTTAACAGGATAATACTGGTCATCTAAGAATCTGCCTCCTAGAAAAGGGGTGTTTTCAGACATTACAATACTGCATCTTGTAAAGCTGCAGAAGGGTCTCCCACTGAATGCTTTCTATTATCCGAACCATTCTACTACTACTAGATAACTCTTTGAAAATAACCCCTTAGAACTGGGGGAACTTTCTAAGCAGTTGCCACAGGGTTACCACATGGTAAAATAGCTCAGATGTCACAAAACACTTGGAAATCTCCACTACAGGAATACCATGTTGTACTTTCTGTGGCCTTTTAAGTCGCATTTTCATGATATATGAAGGAACATAATAAGATGATATTCCAATAGTCTGCACTATTAAAGGCAGCATGCACTCTTTTGCTGCTTCTCCCATTCCGACTCCCCCTCTGAGCCTTAAAGGTAAGGCTGACCTATACCATCCCACCATTTGGGCTCCTCGAGTATTATCACACATGCAAACATACTTGCTGTTAACATCTAAGACAACAGCCACCACAATCATGCTTTCTCTCCCTTTCTCCCCTGCCTGCTCCCCCCCCCCAAAGCCAAATAAGATAATATTGCAGGAGATTCATAAACGGTTATAGATGTTTTGATGAAAACAAGTATACACAGGAACTGTGCTTATTACTGACAACTACAGTCAGGAGTGTGAAGCACTTAAAAAGGGCCAGTTTGGTTTCATGTCTCATAGAAAGGAACCACTGATTCTCATGTGGTGTGGAATCACCAGCTGAGAGAATAGAATTCAACTACCAGGAATGGTGAACAGGCAATCCAGAACTATTATGGAAGATCAGACCTCTGTATCAAGATGACGGTCTGCAGTGGAGTTTAAGCCCTGTTTAATGTTCATAGTTTAACATGGGTGGACAACCTCATCTCATTGCTTTTCGTTATACAGTCTTTTTCCAATTTACAGATCAGGCCCATGGACTCAGAACCTACCCTTGAGAACACATCTCAACATCTCCTCATCTCATGCTTCACATCTACCTCTCCATTTCCTACCCTTCAATGTGTTCTTTCAGCCCCTTTGCTCCATACCCCTGCCCTGAGCATGCTCCATAAACCACCTCCGCATAAAGAGAGAGCTTTTCTTTAGCCCCTATCAATGCAAAAGTGGTCATAGGGGGAGGAAAATGTTCTCCATGCCTCGTTTAAATGTTTAAGCTGATCCTGTTAGCATAAGTATCTACCTATGCCTACCCGCATGACCATTCAAATGTTTTGAGTAGTTTGCATCATCCTCAAAGTTTTCCAACATTTGCTTCTCTCTCTCCCTTTCTTTCTCTCACATTGAGGTATTCAGGAGGACATGCAATATTCTAGGTGTGGTTTAACTAGAATTTTACCAGAATTATAAACTCTGTTATATTTTTACACCACTTTGGGTTAAACTTTAACAGAGCCTGAGGAAATACAAAGGTATGCATTCTTGTCTGATACAGGAGCCTATTTACACAACTTATGTTAATTGTAGCTTACCTTTACTATACTAATAGGTTTCCTTGATAAATGGAAACTAGCATACAGCAGAAACGTCAGAACAAATATGAAGGCCCGGTACCTGTAACAAGAGAAAAATCAAATATTTATTTCTATTTAATTTGTTCACCAGATTTATACTTACGGAGCAAACTCAATGGTTTACGTGATAACCAAACATCAGAGCAAAATATTACTCATGCGCTTGTGACACCAGACATTCTCAAACTATGGTCTATAGACCTGTAGTTGAACACTTGTTAACTAAGTGGCACTCGTTTCTCTTTATTTTTAGTAGCTAAAGCATACACAGATAGAGCTCTAAGTTACTCTATTTAATTTACTTTATAGCTAAAGTTCCACATTAGCAACTGATATAATTGGCATTGGGATTTTATCTAAATTCAGATAACTAAGACTTTAAGATGTACTCCATTCTATAGAAATAAGAACACCTATGTTTACATTATAGGCTTGAATGATATCTATTACCAATAGTGCAATTTTAAGCATGAAATAGTTTGAAAGAATTGACAGATTCACTCTACTATAGTGAACACAAACTTGCCTAACCAACAAATTCCTTTTAAATATATTGTTTGACATTATGCAATTCTAAATGCTAGAGATCTTCAATTCTAAACCATAAGTAACTTGAGTTAACACAGCAGCCTGGCTTCTTTTGGGGGTGGGTTGCCACGATCACAATACACCTGTGTTGCAAAGTCTGAACTGGCTACCAATAGCTTTCCAGGGACAATTCAAGGGGCTGGCTTTGACCTTTAAAGCCCTAAATGGCTTGGGCTTCACATCTGAAAGACCACCTCTCCTATCATGTTCCATCACAATCCTTGTGGTCACCCAGGAGCCCCTTCTAGAGGGTACCATCTGCCAATTTTGCTCATACAACGAGGGCATGCAGCAGAGTGTTCTCGGTAGCTGCCACAGCGTTGTGGAATGTCCTCCCCCTGGAGGTCCACTAGAGTCCAAACCTGAGCGTATTCCCAAGGTGATGTAAGATTTTTCTTTTTAGCAAAGCATTTGGCAGGCAGGGATAGGAGATGAGTGAGGGTTATTTAGGGTTGAGGTTTTTTAGAAGCGATTTTAATATATTTTAATGTGTTTTTTATACTGTAAGCCACCCTGAGCCAGGGTGAGGTATTAAACAAATAAATATCCTGTCATCTGCCTGCATGTATACATAAAAGCATGAAAAATCAAAGCCCAAGTATTTTATATTGCAGGTAGAGAAATAAACATCATCAATGGTTTCCAGCCATTTTGCCTCTGTGAACCAAGGCAGCAAAAAAAGAGCCCATGCAACCTATGTAAGGAATCAGTTGGGATCACAATCCCTTCCAGTTGGGGACCAAACACAGAGTTTGGATTTTCAGGAATGACATAGTGGTCACGGACACAATTTTAACTCTTACCAATGGGATAGCACCTCCAGATATACAGTAGCCCTAACACTATTCTAAGGGACTGTTTGCATTAACACTTTTGCTGGAGGCAAGTACCTTCTACATCACTTTAACTTCCCCTTTGTTTCCAACAAGCCAAAGGGCTAAAGGGGAGGTGCATTCCTCTGCAAAGAAATTGGGTTAAAGTGGAGAGGGAGGTTCCTATTCTAGAAAGGGTGATCATTACTGATCATCACCCCTCCCTTCCTAGAAGGGATTAGTTCTTTCTGCTTTTATGTTCCTCTCACAGTGCTCTGCAAGTTTTCAAGGAGGACAATCAGGGGAAAAGCTATTTAATGCCTACAACCCCACTGCTTGTGGAAACAGAAGTGAACTCAGAGGAAGGTAGTTAGTCCAGAGTAGCTATCCTTGCTCATAAAAACAAGCCCTCAGATGACACTGGCCAAATGCTTGCTGACAAAACAGTGCTGGCTACTGGACTGCTAATGTTTCTTCCTGTGCAAACCATTTTTTTAATGTCATCCCACCCCATACATATACTGATTCAATTTAGCTCTTCTTAACTGACAGAATCAGGAAACCAGCATAGAAAAATGGAAGGCTATATACACTATCAATAAATTCTGCAATATACATATCCTTTGGGCCTTTTATTTCATATGGCATTGTCTTCTGTAGATTTATATATATACATATATATATATATAATGGTGTGTGTGTGTGTGTACACACACACACACACACACACACACACACACACAAGTCTTTTTTATCATTATCATTATGTGGTACTTTAAAAAGGAGTAAGGAGAGCACAGCAATGCTTGTTACCCATTACCAAGGATTTTATTTCATAAGCAATAAAACGGCAGCAGCTCCTGCCTTGTAGCTCTGCTAGATGAAGCACACGATAGAAACTGCTCAAATGAAAGTACTGATTTCTTTCTTTTGTTATTCTTATCTTGGAGGCACTTATTAACTGTGACATATTCCGTCTCCATTTCTCAGAAAAGCACAAAAGAGCCAATGCTAGAAACCACAGTTTAAAGTTGTCAAAAGAGTTACAGGTTTAGTTTCCATTAAAGCAATCACAGAGAAGGATATTTGTATCACAGTAGCATCCAGAGGCCTTATTGTGATATTCAAGTAAAATTATAGAATCGTTCAGGAGGAGAAAGGAGATCTTTGTGCAGAATAAACAGATTGCTCTTTCGTGCCCATGCTGAGCAGTTCAGAGCAATGGAACTCAATCCACCTCCCCAACAAACTGTTTGAGCAGAAATATCTGGTTCTGAGCCTACAAAATTAACAGTGATAGATAAGGAATGTCCTGTCATCACTTTGTAATAGTGTCAAGTTTCCCTGATTCAAGGAGTCTTTGACAATGTTCTTTGGTATGCAACTCATTATACACATTTTACCCAACAAACACAGTCTTGTTTTATATTCTAATGAAACAGAATATCAGAAACAAATCGCATAAGTTCTTTGACAAACAGCATGTAATACTACCCGGCCACAAGGAATGATTCTAGGAAATATGTAGAAACTAACCACTGATCTCTTGTAAAAAAAACGATGACACGAATACCAGGGGGAAGCTCAGCCATTTACTTCACTACCAATATTAGGACTCCAGGTGCCCAAGCGATATACTTGAGAAAGGAGATGTTCCGTCTCCAGAAGTTTGAATCAGAGATGCTCCAGATACCCCCACGCTGCAGGATGTCTGAAGTTTTCAAGATGTCATAATGAATAGAACTCCTTTTAAATTTCCTCTTAGGTTTCCAGTCACCACTAGTGGACAACTCTTCACCCTAGCATATTTTTAAAAGGGAAAAGAAGTGTTGCTGAAAAATCATTCTAACAACAGAATACTAACATTTTCCTGTTTCACTAACATTATTGTAAAACAAAACAAAAACACTCCTACCCCCCCATGGAGAAACTTTTTAAACCAAAGGTAGGGAACACTCTTTCCATATTTCTGTGTCTGGCCTATGAATCCAACCCCTACATGTAAGGGCTGAAGGAGCATGGTAAGGGGAAAGGGAGCAAAGACAAGGATATGCACTCAAGGATCGATCCATGGCACAGATCCATGAACTGGACTCCTCCCTTACTTCCCCCACCCTGAGCACACCCTTAATCACCCTATCCCATGGAACCTGTACTAATTTTTAAATTGGCTTGTGGGAGAGAAAAGTTTTTCAACGCCTGGTTTAAACCAATAAACATTCAAAAGCTGTAAAGGCTGAAATCTTTCTTAAAACATCTGCTGTTTTTATCTTTATAAGTTGTTTTTAAAGAAGTCAGGTGTGGATAATAAGCAATAAGACAGTTGGCCAGAGACTTGCACTGCAAAGCTTACCGAAGTCAACAAAAAGAACTCCCTTGACTTCACATGTTTTACTTCAGGCCCCAGGAGACTAACTACCAGGAAAAGTGTTTTTGAAAAACAAACATCAAAACCCCTTATGCTTCTGACACTATGAGGAACTCACCAGCATAGATACGGATACACCCACTTCTTTCAATAACAAAACTGTATTTAACAAAACGGTGTGCTTTTCTTACAGGAATGTGGCAAGGTATTAGTCAAGCTTCTAAGTGACATGTTAGTAAAAACCAAATCTTAATCCTAAACAATATTACTACTAAAACCCAGGACTAAGCAAAGGAGCTTACAGGGCAACCAGATGTGATTTTTGTACTGAATAAGCTTTGTTCTGTTGTAGTGTAAATCATAGAATCAGAATCATGATTTTGTTATGGCAACAGTAAAACATGAGTTGAACATCATACTGTATTGCTATACCAAATCTTCATATATACTTTAGAAATGTTATCTTGAGGAAGGAGAAAACTAATGATCCCTGGAAGAATAAAGGCTAGTATCTGAAACAATTATTCTAGAGTAGTCCCACTGAATCGACTGGAAGTCACTGAAGTCTGGAATAAGTGATTTCATGCCTGCAGTTTAAATCTCACTGGACGGTCAGTGGTCTGTTCCTGTATGTTACTTTGAGCTTCTCTCTCTCTCTTTGGCCACAACTCAATAGTGATGCTACAGTACGAAATTTAAGTCTATGTACAGGTGCTTTCAGGATTGAATTAATGTGTTTTTCTATAGATGAGATCTTGCTTGCTCATTCCTGGACCATTAAACTCAATAGTTCTGTGTCACTGAGAAAATTTCTATCCCCTAGTTCTTCTGTTCAGTTTCAAATACCAAAGTTCAACTTCCAAAGTCCAAAGTTCACGTTCAGGATTGGGAACCATAGTATCTTGTGCTGCTTACACATTGTATGGGTGAAATTAATCTCTGGTAGAGAAAATCATTGTAAGAGCCTCCACACCACATCAGCCCAGTACAGAAACTGCAAAGCGGTTCCAATTCTGGAACAGGTGCACAAGGGTATCTGCACTCCACACATTGCAGCCTCACAGCTTATGATAGGCATGAACAAAGAGGACAGGCATGTAAACCCATGCTCATTTTGATCCAGTGGACCAAAAACTCCACACAACTGGCACAGAAGGGGGAAATGGCAGAGAAGAAGTTACACAGCTGTGTAGCACTCCGAGCCTTGTTTGTGTCACACTGTTCCACTCACATCAGTACCGACTTGCTGTACCTAGAGGAATTTTCACCTGGCATTCTTGGTTCAAAAAGAAAGAAGGGGTGAGCGTGTTTGTTTTTAAAAAGTTAACATGGAGACTAGCTTCTGCTACTATTGTGGCAGCAATGACAAAAATACAGTTACTAATTTTCTGGCAGTACAAGATCACCAAATTATTTTCTGGAAATAACACTGTGCATTATAAAAACAAGTATAGTAAGTTAATTTATTGACATTCTTTTAAAGAAGTTTTTCTTTAAAGAGGCACAGGTATACATCCCCTCAAAACAACAATTAAAAAAAACAACAACCAGGCAATTGAACTAGTTTCCTATTCCTTGGTTTTCAGTAATGCTAAGGTGATATTTTCCAAGAACAGCATTTGATCTGTAGCAAAGGGACACATCAAGCCTTGTAGGTATATGAATACTTAGTCCCTCACCTTATTGTAAAGTGGAGACAGATCTTCTATAGCTTTTGCATTCTCAGGGCTGGGAATAGGGCCAGATGTTGCAGCTGTACTAGGGCCCCACAATCCTGGGGGCCCACACTCCCTGACACTGGGTGGGAGAGAGTCAGAGGAACCCATTCCACCTTCTGTACGAGGACCCATTCCAACCTGGCTACACCATAATTGTTTTGTTTTTATTATTGTTGTTGTTGTTTGAGGGAAGGGGCGTTGTACCTGTACCATCTTTGGGTGCAGCACTGAACAAGAAGTGGGTGTAAACAGTTTCACTACAGGAGGCCGTCTACCTCATTCACATCCTACTTGTCCTTTGTTCTGTTGGGACTTAGTAACTTGTTTCTGGACTATTGTGGCAGGAAATTACTACAGTCCTCAACATCAGCTCAACTATGCATTGAGTGGAGGGTAGAAGGAAAGATATGTACTGTCCACTCTTGCCCATTTCCTCTGAGAGGAGAAGAACAAGCAGACACAGACTACCCCATTACGAAAGGTTCAATCCTCCACCATTAAGGTAAATGGGAATTTAGCTAAGGGCACAATCCTCTTTGATCCTTAGAGGATCTTTGGGTAAGGTGGCTGGAACAGATTTCATTTTTAAAGTGCACATTCTAGGTCATAATTACACCATTATTTTCATGCTTTTATAAATTTGTTAAGAAATAATAGAGCCAATATTCATGCTTTTATCTCAAACCATAATTGATTTCTCTTACACGAAAAGCACAAGCATACAGCTTCATCCACGCTGTGCTGCATGTGGACAAACACACTATGGACTTGGCAGGCTTATGGCAAGTTGTTTCAATTTAAATTTAAGTGACTTGTTGCTCCACCCACATGTTCATGTTATGCATGCCTGCCATGGTAATGAGAGTAAACACCTTGCTAGCTGCATGGCAAGTGGCAAGATAATGGACTACCCAACCTAGAGTGTAATGTCGATGAGGCTTGCAAAGCAACTTGCATCAACATCTTCTACCCGTCAAACTGAAAAGTTGTATTGTTGATGGTACCCATCTGAAAGCTATTGCCAATTTGCCACACAGAAAAAACTAACTTCAACGGGGTCAAGATTATGCTTTTAAATGCAAAACAAGGGCCATTTTAGATGAGATGCTACTATGCAGGTCCACCCATCCCCCACCCAACCGAGTGCCCATCTGAAAGCGTTGGGGGGGTTGCGTGCTCCCGTGACCCACGCAGCACCCACTCATGACCACTCACGGAGCACTGGCGAAAAAGCCAGAGTGCGCCAAGTGTGTCAGGCAGACTGGCGTGTGGGGACAGGTACACACGCATCCCCAGCTCGTATGAACGGCAGCAGCCTGCTGTGTTGGCTGAGTGGTCTGCCATTCAGAGGCACTGTGGGTGGGGCAACAGTCTCTGCAAGGCAGAGTGCTGGGGAGCCTGGGTTCCCCCAATATTTCAATATCAGAGGCCAGCCCAGCGCACTTCCCCCTCCCCCAAGGTCCATGGCAGGAGAAGTGCATGGAGGCTGCTAGGGTACCCACCCAGGGAGCCACCCGTTTGAACCCCTCCCCACTCACTCCATGTGCATGGGCACTCCATAGCCATCCCACTCAGCAGACATCGGCCCTTTTTATACAAGACACTCCCACGCATGGACACCCATTGTCCACACGGGGAAGCATCTTGTGTAAACACAGGGGTGCGTTGGTGCACTCCCGCGTCCTACGCATCCCCCCCCCCAATGTATGGAGCGATCGGTGACAACTGAGGTTGCTCCGTGCATGGGGATGTCAGTGTGCACCCACGTGCACCATCACACTCATGGACTGCCCCCCCATTTAAAAATGGCCATGGACCTGCCTCCATCCCAGCCATGCGTGTCTGAAAATGTCCAGTCTTCTTAGCTGTTAGTGTACTGTTTTAAGGGATGATGTGCTTAAATATGAATCATCATTCATGATAATAACAGCTCTAAGATTATTTTGACAACAGGAAAAAGGCAGACAATCTCAGCCTCTCTTTCTTAAATAGGAGGAGTTTCCCAATGATTATGAGATTTGACATCTTGGAAGGTTTGATTATGTGTTGCAGATCTGTTTAACCACAGTCCAACAGCATTTGGGCAGAGCTGTATCTGGGGAATGCGAGCACCCATCATTTTAGGGTTGTTTTATAGACCTATAGTACTTTTAGTTATATAAACATGTGATCATTGTGCTTTTTATTAAAACAACAAAGAACAAAATGCACAGGTTTCTAGCAAAGCAGTTCTTTGTATAAATTATGCCTTTAACCAATGCCACATCATTCTGTGGTTAGTTGACCAGTAGCGTCTCAAGAAACTTCTTGATTATGAACTAGCTATTATAGTCTTCAGATTCTTTCAAACCACCAGAAAGTGGGGAAGGGGTAGAGAAAAAAAGGTTTTCTAAATATGCCAATTGTTTTATCAACATGTTAAGTGTTTTCTAATACCTAGCCATTCAGAGAACTCAACTTCTGAAAATAACCCAGGACAACAGATATGTTCAATCCTAGGCAAAATAAGTCTGAAAACTAAATAGAAGATATTCAGCAAAGCAGTTCAGATGATCTCTTTTATTAGGCCATCTTTGAGGGTATGCAAGCTTTTTGTTCATGCAGGGCCCTTCTTCAGGCATGAACAAGCTAGAACTCTATAGTACATGCGGGGCAGGTGTATATACACAATCTATGAAAACTACCATTTGGGAGGGGGATGTTTGGGAAAAAATCATTAGCATTTCAAACATTTAAATACAATGAGAAGAAATCAATAATCAATGAGCAAATAAAATATGGATCACCTGCATCAACTGACCTGCATTTATTTTATCATTGGATTATTGGTTTTCCCTCACTGTATTAAAATGTTTGAAATGCTAATCACCAACAGCTCTCTCCCAAGTAATTGCTTTCATATATGCGGCGGCCCATCTCCTTGTGGGAACGGGCCGTCGGGAGCATATTACACCGGTGCTCCTTTCTCTGCACTGGCTGCCTATAGTCTTCCTGGGCCGATTCAAGGTGCTGGTTCTTACCTATAAAGCCCTACACGGCTTGGGCCCCATCTATCTGCAGGACCGCTTCACTCCTCGTGCTCTGGATCGGCCCCTGCGGTCGAGCAGGGGCACCCGTCAAAGCGCGCTGGGTATCCCAGGGGGCGACTATGGAGAGGGTGTTGTTGGTGGCCGCACCGAGGCTGTGGAACTGCCTCCCGGCAAGTGGCCCCAGACCTCGCCTCTTTTCTACGTCAATGCAAGACCTGGCTGTTCTGCCAGGACTTTGGTGAGGAAGGTGGGTGAGGATGATTTTTTATTTTTATGGGTGGTGGTACAGGTGGGGTATTTTTTTCCTCCCTTCTCTTCTCCCGGGATGGATGTTTCCCCCTCTCTTCTCTCTCCTTTTTAGATGTTTTATGTTTATGTATTTTTATACATTGTAAACCACCCCAAGCTGCCTTCGGCAGGAGGGGTGGGATATCAAATGTTTGAATAAATAAATGTGTGTGTGTGTGTGTGTGTGTGTGTATGTGTATGTGTATGTATATATATATATATATATATATATATATATATATATATTACAGACTATTCTACATTTCATCAGTCTATAGTCCGACTTTGAATGAGGAAGGGCACTGCTGGCTTACCTACTCTTGCCAACAGAAGTTGGTCCGACAAAAGGGATCATCTGAATTATTCTGTCTCCACTCTTACATTTGGGACCAACCACTACACTGGCTCTAGGAGATACTCTGGGTGTTTTTAGACAAAACATTCTCCACCCACTATACACGTTCCAGGGTCCTACAAGATGTAGAGTGGGTGGGCGGAGAGTGCCTGGTCTGAAAATGCCCTCAATTTCACATCCCGAAGACCCATCCTTTTGTCATTGAAAAATTGGCAATGTAAACCCAGTAAGAGCCTGAAAGATCAGGCCCTTATTTTGTGTCTAAAACTTTCCCATCAACCGTGGGCCTCTTAAAATGATTGAGGAAGTAAAAACAGTGGCAGTTAAATAGCAACAAAGGGAAGGGGGGGGGGGGAGATGAAAGAGTGAAGAAGAAGAAGTGAAAGAGAAGCAGATTTAGGCAGCAGGGAGAGGAGGAGATGGGACACAGAAATAAGTAAGACTCCCCCCTCGTGTGAAATGAATACAAATCCAGAACACACACATTCTGCTTCTCTCCCCCTTCCTCCAGCCGTTTCCAGGAAGCAGCAGGTGCATCTCCCAGCAACGCTCCCCAGCCCAGGCTACCTCAGAAGCACCCACGCCGTTTCCCGCCTCCCGTTACCACAACCCAAGCGTTTCCCGCTGCCCCAGCCCCGACTAGTGCCTCTCCCCTCCCCCACCTTGCTCAAAAACAAGGGCTCCCCGGGAGTGAGCGAACCCCCTACCTGGAGCAGCTCCGCCAAGGCTCGCTCGCTGCTGCCGCCAAGCCTAGTGTTTCCTGCTGGGCTGAGAGACTTCCTGGTTGGGCTGGAGCTACTGGGCGCGGCGGCTGAGGCTGCCCTTCAGCTTCATTCCAGCGCTAGAGCAGAACCTGTTCATCTGCTGGGCGCGCCGCCTCCTCCTCCCCGCGGAGCTCCGGCAGCCCAGTCCCGCACGGAACTGGCAATCAGAAACCTGGGCCGCGCTGTCCGAGAAGCACGGCGACCCAGGGGATCAAGGCAACCTACTAGTGGACTGGAGTCTGGAGAGGGTATCTGGAAATCCAGACATACAGGCTATACTACAGGAAATCATATTAAAAACAGAGCTGGATTTACAGCATCAGTTGCTACAAATAATTTCTGATTAAAAGCAAGAAAATAATAATAATAATAATAATAATAATAATAATAATTATTATTATTATTATTCTTTTTCAAATTTTAAAAATGGGCTTAAATGTTAAGGCTGGTAGACCGGATCCCAAATAAAGGGCCATCCTTTGTCCATTAAAGTCAATGGGAGCTGGGCCATTGGCTTTCATGGATGGAGAGTTGTACCCAAAAAGGTTTTTTATGGAGTTATTTTAAATGGTAACTTAGAGTGTGATCCTGACTATTGAAATAAATGGCAAAACTCCAATTGCTTCAATGGATCACAGCCTTCTAAAAATATCTCCTGCAATGTTTGCATTTCAGTGCCTGCAATATTGTGCTAGTTGCACAAGCACTAGAGAAACTACCTAGAAATGCAAGTGAAAGTGAATGGTGTAATTTACTGGCTGGTTAAGAGAGAGGCAAAAAGTGATCAGTAAAAGTAAATTCCCTTATCTAGAACTGAACTGCACAACAGGGGTGTGAGATTTTCCTTCTTTAAAACATTCGCTTTTTTAACCAACAGAAGGCATTGATTATAACCATTTTTAAAGCCTTTTAAAGGACGAACTAGGTGCCTTAATAAGCATTTGGATTTATTTGTAAATGAACTGTGATTTTTTTAATTCAACTATGATTCTGAAAATAACTCAAATATACAGTAGATGGAGACAAAGTAGTTCAGATGATATCTTTTATTGGACCAACTTCTGCTGAGTTTCCCCCACCATTCTGGAGGTATTTGAGGCATACTGAAATGCCACTGATGCGAGGATTGTTTGTGTATAGAAAGTACATCCATGGTTGCAAGGATGGTGTATACGGCTGCCAGTGGGTGGGGGGATGGGTGTGTGGCAGGTGTGCACCCGTGTAAATACCACGGGCAGTGTGTGTTTGTGCGTGCGTACTCCTGCTGCACATCCATCTCCACCTGCCGCACATCCATCTCCACTCACCTCCACCCACAGAGCCCTCCGACAGAATGGGGGATGCTCCGTGGGTGGAGGTGGATGGGTGGGTGTCTGTGTAAATGCCACGCTGAAACACCCACACCCACCCCTGTCTGTGTTAAAACAGCCATAGTTCCATTAGTTCAGAGAATTTTTATGCTATAGGGAAAACTGGCTTTGCCACATGCCATGAGTAAGGTTAACAATAGCGGACTATCAGTTTTTATTATTCTCTTGGATGAATCACCAGGTACGGAAAAAAACAGAGTAAGGGTGTTCTGTTAAGAAACACTATTTGCACAAATTATGCTGCTGCTCTTTTCTGGCAGCACCCAAAGCAATGTTTATTCTGAATGACATGAAAAAATGAAGATTTGAAGTCTTTTAGTGGGAAGGTCAGACACCCTGGAGTAAAATTTGTTTGCATGAAAAATGAGACATCACAGATTATATTCTTCCAGTCACAAGCAGAGCTCCTCCTGGTTTTTAAAATCTCTTTTAAAATCATTACACCATATCTTTACTTGGGAGACTCTGACCCTGGATTGCAAATGTATAAATATCTGAAAACAGTTGATAATTTTCTCCCATTCAGATATGTTCTACTTGAAGTAAAAAAAAATCTTCCACTCAGTTCTCATCTCTGACAACCCGAAATATGCTGGCTGCTGCATTTCACATAATCGTTCTTACTGCTCTTCCTATATTGCTGTCTGGCAACTAAAGCTGCCTAGAACTAGTTGAGAAGTAAGGATATTTAGGAAGATCAACAAGAATCTGCCCTCAGGTTAGAAGTAGAACATTGGTGTGGTGTCAGGAGGTTGGTGGTGGGGATGGGTGGGTGGCGCAGTGGGAGGGCAGTGCCTGAGGGTGTGTTCCCATGCACCCCCACCCACCTCCACCCATCTCCACTCATGGAGTGTCGGGCATTGGCGCCCGTTGCTCTGTGCCTGGGGTGATGGGTGGAGCATGGGAGTGCACACGCACCCCCACACACCACCTGCAGGTGCCCACCCATCCCCCACACACCCACACCAGCGTTTTCACGGGAGCCCCCACACACACACGTGTGCGAGGGGGGGCACCTGTGTGAAAAGAGCCTATGATGCTTCTAGTGAAATAGTCTAGTGATATGACCACAGTTAATTTTAAGAGAAAGAAGCATGCTTACCAAAGAACCATCATTCTTTGGGATGTTCCCTTTATAAAGGAAACAATGGCTGTTTTTAGATGGGACCATGTATGCTGCCATGCACTTCTGGGGTGGTGGGGCTTCAGACAGTGGGGGATGGGTGTGTGGTTGGTGTACACCTGCCTGCACCCACGCACCACCCCTTCATGGGGAAAACCCCAGGTTACTCCATGCGGGGGCATAGGTGAGCGGTGCAGTGCGTGGGTTGTGGGAGCATGCCTCCACCCACACCACCTTCAGACAAGCGCCCAAATCTGTGGGGGATGGGTGGACCTGGGTGGGCGTTTCCCGTTTGAAAACGGCCAATGAAGTGGGTATCTGTGGTGAAAACAAGTTGAGAATGCTATTTCAAACCCTTTTTTGGTCCATCACCAAGGGCGAAATTCTCTTGTTTTTTAGTCAGTGGCAGTTGCAAACTCTCATGGCTTTATTATGCAATTTAAGGGGTTCTTTGGAGTTTAATGTTGAACTCCGGGGCTTCAGTGGAATTACTCCGAAACCAAAAGTTAGATAAAAAAAAGTAAAACTGCATTAAAACAAGAACAACCTTGAGACTGCTGCGCATGCATGAGAGCTAAGCAGCTGTGGGAAGCCCGCACTCCGCTCCCCCGCTTCAGAAAACCTGGTCAAAAATACACCACCACCACCCCATGGCAGAAAGAAGCAAAGCTGGCAATAAAATGCCACAGCAAGACGGCATAGACAAATTCTGTCAGCCAGAGGCCCCGTGGGGTTCAGCTAGCAGGGACCAAAGGCACGCAGAGAAAATGGCAGCGGAGGAGGAGTCCTCCCAAGAGGCCGGGGCTGCCACAGATGAAAATATGATGCAAATCCTGCTTGAAATCAAGCAGGATCTAAGTAAGGCTGACCGGGCAAGGGACAAACTCCTGGGAGAAATTAATAAACTGCAAAAAATTACTGAAGCCTCCAACAAAAAATTGAGGGTCTGACTAAAAGAATGGATATGGATGAGACAAGGATATCCAGCCTGGAGGATCACTCCCTTTCCAATGAAGACCAACTGAGGAAACAGCAAGAAACAATAGCATTCTTACTTGAGAAAACTGAGAACCTAGAAAATAGATCGCGTAGGTCCAACCTACTTTTTGTGGGTCTAAAAGAAGGTTTGGAGCAAAGGGATGTGGGAGCATTCAATAGAGACGTTATAAAAGAACTGTTTCCTGAAAACCCAGAGCTCCACGCATTTAAAATAGAAAGAGCCCACAGAATTTTGAGCAACAGACCCTCTGATAATAGATTCCCTCGCACAATAATAGTAAAGTGCACAGAATACCAAGTAAAAGAAAAAATCCCGAGGATGGCCCAAGCCTTAGAATTTCAGGGGGCTAGGGTCAGAAAATTTCCAGATTATTCAGCGGAAACCATGAGGATGACAAAAAGATGGGCTAAATATTTCCCCATACTAAAGGAAAGCGAGCTAAGACCACAACTGAGATTTCCATCATCTATGATGATAACTTGGCAAGGCAAAAGAAAAACCTTTTCAGACACAGCTGACCTGGAGATGTTTCTGGAGGGTCAGAGACCATCACAAGAACAAGAAGTCTAAGAAGAGACATCTTTTTGAAAGACAGAACAGAGGCATAGAAAATAACAAAGGCAACGTGAACTGATAAGTAACATAAGACAAATTGGGGTGGGGGGGGGGAGATAATGTAAGAACAAGGGTTTAAGGTACATTCACAAGGGTGAAGTGAATGTACCACAACAAAATTTGTAAAAATGGGAAAGTGGGGGGGAGTCAGGAGGGAGCGGGCAGCAAGGTGTACAGGGGAAAAAAAGCAGACAAAAATGATAAGGTATAACCACGGAGAAGTTGCACCCCAGGATGGGGATGATATGTATATAAGTTGGTTGATTTATAATGGTTTGAAGTTGAATAGAAGTAAGAAATGTATTTTTTGTTTGTTACTGCAATACAGACAACAGGGAAAACCCAAATAAGGTATAGGCGAACAGTCACACAACAAACGAGGCAGGCAGCTTAGCTCAAGAAAAGAAACCAGGTACACAGGTACAAAAATACAAAGGGCAGCTTTATTGAGAAATGCATACAGACAGAAGCGTTTAAAATTACAATGGCAGAGAAACAGGCTCTGTAACTGGAGCTCAGGCAGGAACAGGGCACCCATCTGAAATGACAGACAAAATTAAATCAATAACACTTAATGTGAAAGGTCTCAATGCCCCAATAAAAAGATAGGGGATAAAAGACATACTATTTAATGAAAAAGCAGATGTGTTTTTTCTTCAAGAAACACATCTGCTAGAGAAAGACACATTTAGGCTGAAAAACAATAAAAGATTCAGAGAGTTATATGCAGCATGTGCCCCACAGAAAAAATCAGGAGTCATGATAGGAATTATGGCCACAAAAGTATTTAAATTGGAATCAAAATGGAAAGATGAAGAAGGTAGATTTTTGACGGTAATAGGAAACCTAGAGGGGCAAGAGGTAACACTAGTGAATTTGTATGCACCAAACACAGGAGCTACACAGTTAAAAAAATAAATAAAAATCCCAATAGTCAAACAAAAATTAAAAGGGACTTTAATTCTGCAGGGAGATTTCTACGCACTGCTCACTTGACGGGACCATTCCAATAGTAAATCACTCAAAGCTAGACAACAAGAGATAGAGAAAATACTACTAGAAAATGATATGATAGATGTATGGAGATACATTAATCCAACCACCAGATAATATACCTTCTACTCATCAATGCAATTCACGAGAATTGACCACGTGATAGCACAGGGATCAGAACTTGGAATGTGTAAAACATGCTTTATAAGGCCCCAAGTGGTAACAGATCATAATGCGTAATAACTGAATATTGGTGGAAGAGAGAAGGGGAGGAGGTGAAAGGATATGCATGGGAAATAGAGGATAATGCAAAAGTAAAGCATATAAGGAGCAAATTACCAAAGAGATTAAGGAATATTTTGAGATCAATGAGCACCCAGTGATTAAAGAGCACACACTGTGGGAGGCAGCAAAAGCAGTATTTAGAGGAAACATGATCGCGCTCAAAGCCTCCATAAATAAAAAGCAAAGAAATATGACTAAATATTTATATAAGGAACTGCAAAGGGCAGAAGCAGACTTAAAATTGTGCTGCACCCCTGGTCTTCAAAAAGAAATTAAAAGAATCAGGGAAATGATAAATAGCAGGAAATTGGAAGCCACAACAAAACAGTTAAAAAGATTAAAATGCTATTTCTTTGAACAGAACAATAAAGCAGGAAAAGCCCTAGCTAGATTAGTGAAAATAAAGATGAGAAAGCATCATAGCTCAGAGATAATAACTTCTAAAGGCACGAGGCTAACCGCTACGAAAAACATACGGAAAGAATTTAGAAAATACTACCAGGCACTATATACAACAATAAACCCGGAGGAGAACCAAATAGAGGCCTTTTAAAAGAAATACAAGTTACCTAGAATGAATAGGGCGCAGAACAATTATCTTAATAAACCCATAGAAGCAGAAGAGATAGGAGACATAATTAAAAATTTGGCTAAGAATAAAGCATCAGGCCCAGATGGCTTCCTGGGAGAATTCTACCAGGGGTTTCGAGAAATATTAATACCACATCTCACAAAAGTATACAATGAAATATTAAAATCAGACCAGCTTCCTCCAACATTTTATGATGCCAATGTGGCCCTAATCCCAAAACTGGAAAGATCCCGCACCGAGTGTAAAAACTATAGACCTATCTCACTCCTAAACTCAGACTATAAGATATTCGAGAAATGCCTAGCAAACAGACTAGCAGCAATAAGTACCGAAATAATCAATCAAGATCAGGTAGGATTTATCCCGGGCAGATTAGGAACAGATAATATAAGAACACTCAATATCATGCATCATCTGCACAATACTAGGGAAGAAGCAGTCATAGTGTCCGCGGATGTGAACAAAGCTTTTGATTGTGTTGAGGTGAAATTTCTACTACAGACTCTTCAGGGAATGGGATTTGGGGGCAATTTCATCATATGGTTGAAGGCCATATACAAAAATCTACGATCGCGCATTTTAGTCAACGGCACACAGACTCCAAAGAGGCACAAGACAGGGCTGCCCTCTCTCCCCCCTATTATTTGACATCATGTTGGAAACTGTGGCATGTGCAATAAGGCAAGAACAAAATATAAAGGAAGTGACAATGGGAGATGAGGAACACAAGATTTCTTTGTTTGCTGATGACATGCTCCTGTATATAGGGGACCCCAGAACATCAATACCAAATGTAATTAAATTGATAGACAACTTTAGTAAACTGTCAGGGTATAAAATTAATTATGAAAAATCCAATGCATTCATTTATGGACAAAACCCCGAACATTGTGATAGGATCAGGCAAATAACACCATTCATGGAACAACCGAAACAAATCAAATAACTAGGAGTGCAGCTTACAAAAAATGTAAAGGAATTATATAAAGAAAACTTTCCACAGATGCAGAGGTAAAGACATGGAAGGATCTGACATGCACCTGGATGGAGAGAATAAATTTGTTCAAAATGATAGCACTGCCAAAAAATCCTATACAAAATAATTGCTTTACCTATATACTTACCCAAGACCTTTTATAGCGAATTCCAGAAATTGTTGGTGGAAACTGTCTGGGGGGAAGGAAAATCTAGAATTAAAAGCAAACATTGAGAGCCAAAAATAAAGGGGGTATGAATTTACCAGATATCAAATTGTATCATATGGCAGCGTCACTAAGTGCACTAAAAAATTGGTATCAGAGCCAAAGCAAAATGTTGCATGGGTTAATCAAGAAAAAAACATACTAGGAGTGGAGTCCTTTCGAAATAATTTAGTGGATGAACAGCAAATCAATGGGAAAAAATGGAAGGAGCACCCGCTAGCCGGGGAAACATGGAAAAATTGGAAAGTAGTATTGAATAAAATAAAAGGTAGCGTGGACGCCTCCCCATTCTCCCCGGTGGACCTAAATATACTTAAAACAAATCAGATAGCTCACAAGCTACGAAAGCAGCTTAAGCAGAAAATGATTACTAGGGCAGAACAACTTTTCGAGAAGGGGCATTTTATGACACGAGAGACTTTAGAAAGTAAATTGCAAGAAAAAATAGACCCTTTTCAATATTTACAATTAAAAAATGTGTTTTCACACTAAAAAAAAGTTGAAAATTTCAAAAGAAATCTGCAAACCATAGAAAAAATATTGTTTGAAAGAGCTGCCAATAGGGGGAAGACTGGGTAGGATCTACAATGAGCTCAAAAATATTTGGTACCCCCCCCAAAGGGTGATTTCAGACGTTACGAGATCACGCTCAACCACACTGAACCACGCTCAACCCCCCCGTGGGGCCAAAGGGCCCTGAACGGCGCGCGCCAGATGTTCATCACGCTCAATACCCACATGGGGTCGGTTTCAACCATGCTTCCCGGGCTAGCCAGGGGAAGGTCCCGGGAAGCGTGGTCAAACGAACCCCCACCGGGAACCAAGGAAAAGTAATGTCTGGACGCCAATCCCCGAGCGGAACCAAACCAAACGAGCCCCAGCCGGGGACAAGGCACGCAGCGTCGCAGCCAGGCAACCAGCAACAACACAACCACCGGAGGGAAATTTAAAGCGAGAGCAGCAGCAAGCAAGCGTGGCGGGATGGAGCGAGGAGGGAAGCGGAAGAGAGC
>QEPC01001673.1:1638250-1663473 GCA_003113815.1 Sphenodon punctatus | reverse complement strand
TGCCAGTGTTTTGCCAGTGTTTCCCTGTGTTTGGGGTTTATACATTCTTCATTTTAAGCTTGATGTGCATTGTAGACTGTGTTTTCTGCCATCTGATGTTAACCCTGGTAACTCCTTGTTGCTGTGTTATGCCAGTGTTTTGCCAGTGTTTCCCTGTGTTTTGGGTTTATACATTCTTCATTTTAAGCTTGATGTGCATTGTAGACTGTGTTTTCTTCCATCCGATGTTAACCCTGGGAACTCCTTGCTGCTGGGTTATGCCCTGGCTCTGTCTACCATTGCCCTGGCTCCACCTACCATTACCCTGGCTCCGCCCACCAGTTTTCCAGCCCGCCAGTGGCTTTGCCGCCAGCAGGCTGAACAGCCTTACTGCCCCTCCAAACTAAAAACCCACCAGCCACCCCTGCTCACAGGGCTTGGCCAGGGCACAGGGGGTGGGGTGGCCCCTGGGCCACAGAGGAGTCTCGGAATGCCCCTAGCCCCATGGCTGTCAGGTGGTCCATGAGAGGGGATGTGCCAGCGTACCTCACTTTCCTGGGTTGGGTGACTCAATTTCCCTCACTTGCAGGCCACCTGTACCAGTTCTCTCTCTGGCTGATTCAGTCCTGCAAAGGGGATAATCCTTTTGTCTCCCAAGCTCCCAGAAAGCTTCCCATTCACACACTCTCTCTCTGGGTTCGCAAGAGCTTGAAGGCTCAAGTTTCTCAGATTGTGTCCCCAATGTATAACAACAGAAAGCACTTCTTGGTAAAGAAGGAAGTTTATTGATTACATAAGCAAGAATAGTTTGAACACAGAGTGGCTAATAAACGAAAGGTAAATTAACACATTCCTAGTCAATACTGGGTAACTCCCTATTTAGGTCTTACCCTACAGAAAGTCCATGCACTTGGGTTCATTCTCAGCCAGCGGTGGAAGGCTAGTTGGGCTCTGAGTCCTTGAGTTGGTAGAAAGCAAATTTTTCTCAATGCATTTCTCCACCCACTGGCAGGCAAGCAGTCTTCTGCCCCCCCCCCCCCTGCCCCCCCCTCCTCTGCCAGCCTGGCCGGGGGGGGGGGGGCAGGTGGAGCCGCGGTAAAAAAACATGATCAGCTGTGCATAATTGTTGATGCCCCCCCACCCCTTCTCCCTCCGCCACTGCCTGAGTCCATGAGTCCCTTAGCCCCGCCCCACACGCACGCACGCCTGGCCCAGCAACGTCGCACATTGCGCACATGCACTGCGAGGGCGTTCCCCGTCGACGTTCTTCTTGCCTTCACACCATGAGGCAGGCAGGCTGGCGGTTTGTTGAGGCTCAGCAGAGTCTTCTGACTCTAAGCAGCTGAGCTAGCAGCAGCACTGATTTGTTTCAGTCGGAGTCGGACTCGAAGGAAGCGGCCGGGGATGGGGTGCCTTGTGTCAGGGTGAGTGTGAGCCGCATCTAAGGAATCTAACTGGGGAAAGAGGGCCCTTGCCATAATCACAAAACGAAGGGGGGTGGGACTGGGAGAGACTGAAAGAAAGAAAACAGCAGGGTCTCCTTCTCCCAAGTTAAAGCAGGCATCCAGCCCTAGTCTCTGCAACACTGCAAGGGGTTGAGAACAGGCTTTCTTTTTTCCCCAGGCAGGGACAAAAAAAGATACCAATTTCTACATCAAAGCCTAGAAGAAGAGTATTCTGGGCAAAGACACCAAGGAGGTGGTGTATGGCTCTGCAAAGGCAATTGAAAGCAATTACTTGGTCAACCAGCCAGCCCCTACAGACAAACCCAAGGAATCTCCCATTTCCTAATGGTGACATTCTGCCCTTGACTCCAGCTCCTCGCTCTGGAGTCCAATGCAGACATGTGATTCTGCATGTGGCCACCACTGTCACATGTGGTCATGGTACCTTGCAGGCGTGTGTGGAGATGTGTCTAAGAATGCATTAGGGAGCAGAATGCTCTTCATGGTAGCTAGCTGTCTTAAGGGAAACTATTTGAATGGGGTCAATGAGACAGAACAAATCTCAAGTTTGGGATGGTGAGTGACTATTTCTTCTGCCATGTGTGACACAGTAACAACATGCAAAAAACATGCAACATCCAGGTGCAAGTTAATAGAGGATAGAGTCAGCTTTCTCTGTGAATTTTTGCTAGCTTTGGTCCTATGTCCTCACCCTTAAACTTTATAAATATATTTCAAAATTAAAATTTAGAAGAGACACATGGGAGGAATCCCACTATTACCACTGCCACTGAACATCATACAGAACAAAACTTTTCTGGAAGGTCATGAAATCTGTATTCAAGTCGAGACTGAAGAGTCTTGTCCTTTTGGGCAGTCCTATTTTGAACATGTGTGTGTGTGTGGATTTTGTATATTTAGAAGTTATCAGCAGGCCCCACCCCATCCCTTAAGCCCCACCCCATCCCTTAAGCCCTGCCCACTTTGGGGTTTTGAAGCGCGCGTGTGCTTTGCACACACGCACATAGGGGGCCCATAACTGAGACTTGAGCCCAGGCCCTTCTCAACCTTGCTACACCCTTGTGTGTCTGTAGTCACATCTGCAAAAGAAAGTTCATTTGCAACTCCATGGGGTTCTGTCTAGTGTCCCCAGGTGTTAGCCTTTCTGAATACACACTCAGCCTAGCTTGTCTCTCTCCACTCAGTTTTACATTACATGATTACATGAAGTGAGTTTCCAGTTCTTAACAATACATACGTTTAACCTTTATCTTTGGATATTTGTTAGACCTATAGTCCAGTATCTCTTTGTGACAGCTCCCCCGCTTCCAGATCATGTGGAGTGGTCACGACAGTGTCCCGTAACATGATTAGACTGGGGTGTCCCTGCGTGAGAGTGCATGAACTACCACATTTTGTTTACCTTTTACGTGTTCAATTCTCATGTCAAATTCCTGCAAAAACAAGCTCCATCTCAGCAGTTTGGAGTTGGAGTCTTTAACATTATTAAGCCATGTCAGAGGTGAATGGTCAGTGTATACTGTGAACGTTCTACCAAATAAGTAAGGTTTAAGCTTCTTGATGGCCCACATTGTGGCTAGACACTCTCTTTCAATGGTTGCCAGATTCTTTTCCCTTGGGAGCAGTTTCTTGCTAAAGTATGCAATGGGATGGTCTATTCCATCCTCCCCTTCTTGTGTGAGGGTTGCTCCCAGGCCAGTGTCAGGCATCAGTCCAGATATGGAATTCCTTGTCATAATCTGGACTGATTAACACTGATGCCTCCGACAGAGCCCTCTTAAGTTTGTCAAATGCGTTGTGACACTCGTCTGACCATTGTACGTTATCTGGTAGGGATGGGACACCAGGGAGAATACTGGATGTACCGGAATCGGATCTCTGTGGTACCGGATTTACCGGTATCGGCTTACCGGATTTTTAACATTGACCGTAGTACCGGATTTTTTTACATTGCGGCTATTGACTTCAATGGTTGCAATGTAAAAAATCCGGTACCACGGCCAATGTTAAAAATCCAGTATGCCGGTACAGGTAAATATTGGATTTATCGGATTAAGCCGATACACCCAAATACCGACAATATCGGATCTCAGGAGAACCAGAATTCTCACCCCTATTATCTGGGCATCGCTTCTTACATTTGTCAGTTAAGTGGGTCGCTATCTCACTGAAGCATGGGACATAACGGCGGAAATAAGTAGTCATGCCTATGAACCTCTGGATCTGTTTTTTGGTTGTGGGTGCAGGCCAGGAGCAAATAGCCTCTACTTTGTCTTTTCGAGGACGTAATTTGCCATTCCCCACCTCATGCCCTAGGTATGTAATGGTACCCATACCAACTTTATGCTTTGATGGTTTTATTGTTAGTCCTGCCCCCTTTATTCTGTGTAGTACCTGGCTTACGTGTGTCATGTGTGTGTCCCATGTGTTACTGTAAATCACCAAGTCAGCTATATAAGTCAAGGCAAAGTTGCGCATCCCTTCTAGGATGTGATCCATTAATCTTATGAATGTAGACACACTATTCTTTAACCCAAAAGGCATCACTGTGAATTCATAAAGGCCCTTGTCAGTTATAAATGCTGTTTTGGGCCAGTCCTCAGGGTTCATTCTAATCTGCCAATAACCTTTGGTCATGTCTAGGGTAGTCAGGTACGTAGCTCCTGCTATCCTTTCTACCATGTCATCTATTCTGGGCATGAGGTAGGAGTCTGACACATTTATGGCATTCAATTTACGATAATCAAGACAGAACCTTATGGAGCCATCAGGTTTTGGAACTAAAACCACTGGGCTTGACCATGGACTCTTTGAGACCTGTATGACTCCCAGTTGCAACATTTCCTTGATCTCCTGGTGGATCTGTGTTTGAATGTCCCCATTTGTGCGAAAGGGACTGGACTTGACTGGATTCTTGGTTCCTGTCTCAATGGTGTGTACAATGATGTCTGTTTGCCCAGGTTTGTTTGAAAAGATCTCTTTGTGCTCCTGCAGGAGTTGCATCATCTCATGCCCTTGGGAGGTGCTGAGGTCTGTGGAAATGCCAATTTCCTCCAGGAACTCAGCTCCCTGGCTCTCCTGCAGGAGGTTGAGTAATGGTTCATCACAGACATCTATTTCCCCATTCCCCACAGCCATTGACGAAGCAAACCTGTGTTTCCTTATCATGGTAATCTTTGATTCTGTTTATGTGAAATTCTTGTGCCGCTGCCCTGGATTTGGATTTGTTAACCCCATAAGTGACCTCATTTTTCTTATCAATTATATGGTATGGGCCATCCCAAATGGCTTGCCCCCCCAACCTTGTTAGTTGGTCTCATTACTAGCACGGTGTCTCCTAGGTTATAAGTTCTGTCTTTGGCTTTTTGGTCATATGTTATCTTTTGGGTCTCTTGGCTGCTGGCCAGGTTCCCTTGGGCCTTCTTTAACATGGAGGTTATTTTCTGTCTAAATTGCTGGACATATTTAGTTACAGGTTGTCCTTCAATTTCCTCTGAGCTTTCCCAGGAGTCTCTTACTAGATCTAGGGGACCCCACACATTCCTTCCAAATAGCAATTCAAATGGAGAGTATCCTGTGGACTCCTGGTGTACTTCCCTATATGCAAATAGGAGGTACGGCAACCATTTGTCCCAATTATTAGCTCTGCTGCTCATAAAGTTAGCTAGCATTTGCTTTAATGTCCCATTGAATCTTTCCACTAACCCATTTCCACTAACCCAGGATATCTAGTGGCATAATCTACCACCACTAGTAGATATTATTTCCCAGATCTGGAGGCTTTTCTCATGGGACCTACAATATCCATCCCCACCCTGTAAAAAGGCACTTCGATAATAGGGAGGGGGCATAGGGGCACCTTTTTTGGATCGTTCCCTTTCTTGTTCCTCTGACAGGAGTCACACGCCTGTCAGAATTCTCTAACGTCTCCTTTCATGTCTGCCCAGTCAAAGTTTAATTGTAGCCTTTGCAGTGTTCTCTTAACCCCTAGGTGTCCAGCAAAGGGAGAGGAATGTGCCAAGTTAAGCAAGTCCTCTCTAAACTTTTTTGGTACCACCAATTTCTTGAACTGATCCTGCCCCTTCCCATCACTTCCCTGGGTAGGCTCTTATAAAGCAACCCACGTTCCCATGAGTATTTCGCCCAGTGTGATGCAGTTGGGTCTCCCTTCTCGGCTGCTGCCCTGATTTCCTGTAAAGTCATATCCTTTGTCAGTTCTGCTTTGAAATCAGTTTGTGTTGCGGTCAAGTTTTTACTTGCGAATTCTAACCTTGGGTCTGTGTCTTGCTCATCTCCATGGGGGTCAGAACTCCCCAGGTCCCCTTCTGGTTCTGTCCCAGCCACATCAGCTGGCTGGACTTGGGATTCAGTTTGGGCCTGGTCCTGGTCCCCAGTGGAATTCAGGGGCTGTGGTGCAACCTGTTTGGTGCTCTCAGAGCCTTGCTGACCCCTTCCCTCCCTTTCTGGGTTGCTCTCCGGCTCCCCATGTTCCTGGGATTGGGCTTTTTCCACCCTCCTGTCCAACAACCATTTATTTATAGCATTCCCCACCAACAGCTTATTCTTTGCGGTTTTGGGGAGCATGGCCACCGTGATTTGTCCCTTCACCCCCTCCCATTCCAACTCCACCTTGGCTGTGGGGTTTTCATCTTCCTGGCCCAGGTAGTTAGTGATGTAGACCTTGGGGGGAGGGGGGGGTTTAACACGATTTCGGGATCAAATCCTCTCTGTGTAACAGATATAATCCCCGGTGGGAGTATCTGTCTTCACTGAGGCCAAATTAGCTTCAACTGTAGGTCTGGTTTGGTCCTCAGTTTTCCTAGGGTTGGGGTAACATTTTGCTATGTGTCCTGTCTGGTGACAGGAATAACAGGTTATGGGATTGGGCTGTGGATTGTGGGAATTGTGTGCTCTTTGGGGTCTGGGGGATCCCTCACCCCACCCCACCCGTGTTTTCATTTGGTTTGTTCTGGGTCTGGTTACCCTTCTCATTGTGGGGTGGTTTATACCCATTCTGCTTTTGGTAAAACCCTTGTTTGGGTTTTGGCACAGCGGTGTCCCAGAACATGCAACTGGTACTGTCCCAGTGGCTGCTCAATGCCTAGGGGCACCGTGTCACTGTCCCAACGTGGAGGCTGAATTGGATGTGCTCTCGCACCAATGAATGGTGGGAGAACATGCTGCCCACCTGGATGGACGAGGAATGGATGGACCACTTCCGCATGAACTGCTCCCTGTTGGCCTGGCTCGGAGAGCTCCTGAATCCACATCTCCGGAAGTGCAAGACCAACATGCAGTATCCGCTGCCACCAGGGATGCACTTGGCCATGACCGTGTGGAGACTGGCCACCCCCAATTCCTGTCGGAGCATTGGGGAGCAGTTCAGGGTGGAGACTGTCAACACATGTCCCTTTTCCATGCATGTACACAGGGTCTCCCTGAGGAGTAGGTCCCAGTGGCCAGGCGTGGGCTCAAAAATGCTCAATTTGGGGGAATTAAGCTCACCATTTTGAATAGGGCACACGAGCATTCGGGATCTTTTCTTCTTGTGATAATCTCTGTGTTCCCAGAATGCTTGTGCTTGCAGAAAAGCAAAGAGGACTAGGGGATGCATTTATTTTAACAAAAATTGAACAGTTATCTTAGCCACAAGGAGAGTGAAATAATGCCTGGGGTAAGAAACAGAAGAAGTGGGAAGGAGTCATTAAGTAGTTCCAGTTTAAGGTCTGGAGTGGACTCTACACTGGGAGTTGCATGTTATTTAACCTGTTTAATTGATGAGGAATAGAAAGGACCTTTTAGGGAATCTGTGAGCATTCTCTTCTCAGATTTCTTTTTTTTTTTAATACGTGTAATTTGGAATTGTCTGATTCATTTCAAAGGAAATAAAAAAGTTATCATTAAGGCCCTTATTGTGGTCCAATGAGGTCAATAACAAAATGGATAAATCCACTCCAACAATGGCTGTTTTTAGATGGACACGGGGATGGGTCTGTGTGCACTCGGTGAAGCACACACGCACTTCTGGTGGGTGGTGGAGGGTTTATATGGTGGTGGATGGCTGTGTGCTTGGTGTGTGCCCCCATCCACTCACTGGACACCCGTGCCCCCGCACAGAGCAATCCAGGTTTTTCCCAGTTACTCCGTGCAGGGAGATGGGTGGAGGTGCATGGGATGTGGGAATGCATGACCACCCACCGTCATTTTTAAACGGGTGGTACCACACTTGTCCACTAAGTGGACTTGTGTGGTACCGTCTCATCTAAAAATGGCCAATTATAATTAGCTACATTAGGAGTGGGAATGAATTACACCTGAGGCAGGAAAATTGTCCCAACTCTGCCTTTAATTTGTTGGGAGAATTTTAGCCAAGAGTTTCCAAGAATTACATCAGAGATTAGAGAGTTAAAATTTGCCACAATTCACACTTGGGCCACTAAGGAAGCACAGGATAAGTGTGACTTGAAAGAGACATACGGTTAAGAAGATCTTAAAGGATGGAAAATTGGGAGTAGACCTAGATTGAATTAAAGAATAAAAGCGCTACAATCAGTGGTGACTATTGGCTTATATTTCTTTGGATCGGAGGTATTGAAAACTTATTACTTTTTAAAAATAATACTACACGTTACCATTTTATAATGTTTAGTATAAAGCATACCTTAAATACTTTAATCAAATTTTGGAGTCTTAGGTCCTTTTCACACGGGCCGCAGTGGGTGGGCATGCGTGCGTGCGCTCACGGTGGGTGGAGGTGGGTGTGTGGCCATTCCCATGGGTGCACACCCATCTCCACCTAAGGAGCAACTGGCATTGGAGCCCGTTGCTTGGTGCGTGGGTGATGGGTAGAGGTGAGTGGAGATGGGTGGAGCGTGGGAGCGCGCACGCCCCCACCCACTGCAGGCGCCATTCGCACGGACACCCCCACCCACACATGTGTGCGGTGTGGCGTGTGTGTTTGCCCATGTAAAAGGGCCTTACTTCAGCCTCCAAAGCTATAAAATTCCTGCTTAGTATTCCTGAAAAAAATATTCTAACTCAGTAATATTGAAACAACATTGCTTTCCCACTCCTGGATCAGCAGTTTCTGCCAACAGAAACACAAATGGATGACTACTGTGCTGTTCAGCTTCAGGCCAGCATTCACATATGTATGGTGAAAAGACCATTTAAATGACAAAACATTTACATGTCTGTATTTAGTTTACACTCCAGGCAGGCCAAACAGAAATCAGTAGAAAACATTCAGAAGAGAGTTGTATTTTTTTGGAATGCATATGTTTGCAGTATGTACCTTTTACTTACCTTGCTAATGCAGTTTCCTGTCTATTTCCTGTCTATTAGAAATGAATAATTCATTGACTCTTCCCTCTCCTTTACACATCAGTTTCAGTGTGTTGCTAAAACATACCATTTCACCCTGCATAACCTCTCTAAAATTTGACCCTTCCTTACTGGTTTATACCGTCAAGGTTTTAGTTCATGTTCTCATCATCTCTCATCTTGGCTACTGCAACGTCATCCTAACTGTCCTTCCTCACCCTTGCCTTGACTCTCTCACTGCTGTTCAGCACTCCTCTGCAAAGGACATCCACCTTGCCTGCCACTTTGGCCCCTTTTTAAGGGCCGTGGGTAGGGGGAGAGGGGGTGGTCCATGGGTGCATCAGTGCAGGGGTGCACATGGGCACGTGCCAATTCTCTCCCCCCCCCCCCGCATCCCAATGCACAGAGCAACCTGCATTGTTGCCAGTTGTTCCATGCGTGGGGGTGGGGGTGGATGCGTGGGTCACGGGAGCATGCACTGACACACCCATGCATTTACACGATATATGGACAATGGGTGTCCATGCATGAGATCATCTTGTGTAAAAAGTGCCTTTCATCATGTTCAACCCCTCTTCTTTTCCCTCCACTGGTTCCTCTCTGTCTTCACATCAAGCAGCATAAACTCCTTGTATTCACCTTCAAGGATGGCCTTGCGCCTCCCTAGCTTTCTACTTTATCTCTCACTATGTTTCCACTCAAGAACTTTGCTCCTCCTCTGCCACCATCTTCACCTGTCTGGATGTCCCAGAGTCTCCTGCTCCCTAAACGGTCTTCACCCTCATGCTGCTCCCTCTGCCTGGAGCTCCCTTTCTGAATGCATAGCTGTGCTCCATCCTGTCCAGCATTCAGATCCTTCCTAAAAACCTACCTCTTCCATCAGGTTTTCTCTTTCTCTTCAAACCCATAGATTCCTTGTTTAAACTAATTGGTACTGTGTCTTTCTTCAGGATCCCTCTCTTTTCTGGTAACTAAGACAAGTGCATGCACCTATGACTTCTGAGCTTCAAGAATGTATCCCCATTTTTCTCTGCTTTGTTGTCCTCCCCTTGCTATTCTGGATTATAAGCCCCTTGGGTCAATGACCTTACATAAAAGCACATTGGCACTATATAAATAATAATAAATTGTTGGTTCCCACTAAAAACACTACTGATTTTTCCCAACCTAAGTTGAGAAGTTATAAACATTACGTAGAACATTATATTACTTCACAACATAAAAGTTATAAACATTACAAATACACACAGCAAATATTTCGCTATACACAATCTCTGAAGTATATTTGCATGGCAGCTGGAGGTATGTTCTCTGTTCATGAGAGAATTGTATTCTGGCCTACAGGTGGCTAAAGTACATACAGAAAAGGATGTCATTCTGAAAATATTCTCTCATCATTCCGAACCGCCAAGCTATTTAAGACGTACTAGTCTGCAGCTCCAACAATACGTTGCATTTATAAGTAATTAATAAATGGTGTCCTATTTGGGATGGTGGGTTTTGGCTGTCCTCAGAAGCAAGGAGGAAAAACTCAGAAGCAGAGTTAGGTACCAAGGTTGTATTCCCACTGAATTCCCATATTGTTGTATTCCCACCCAGTCTTATTTTTAAAAGTTTGTTCATTCTCAGTTAAGGATTTTTGTGTGTGTGTTCATAAATTCTTCTTTGAAAAGCATGAGCAACCTCATCCTTTCTTGTGAATGTTAGACACTTAACTTTCAACACTTTTGTCTACTCATAAAAATCTTCTGGCTTCAATTTGAAAGCACACAATTTTCAATAAGTTTCACCCAGCTGTCCAGGCTAAGCTGTTATTCAGACAAGTAAAATTTATCTGCATTCTGCATGCCAAAGCCATAAAAAGAAACTGTTAAGATCTATGTACTGGAATTTGTGACCATCCCTAAACCCAAGAGAAACAAATTTTACACAACAATAGTTGATATTAATAATGTATATCTTGCTAAAGTGTTTATTATTTGTTGGCAGTGCTTACTCTTTATTTGCTCAAGAAGAAGCAACCATGTATTAAAGTAGCCATGTCTCCATACCAGACAGAGTCCTGGACTGAGTTTGCAGCTGGGGTTTGCAACTCTATCATAGATGAAATATGAGTGTAATGCAAACTGAGAAAGTTTAGGTTCAGATACAGTTTGAACTCTTACACGCCAGTGTGTCACGGTGCCATTTTGTTGGGGATCAAACTGCTCTAGTGAAGTGGGTAGGATAGAATGACTTTCATATTGGTCCACACTCAACACAGAAGAGATTGATTGATTGATTTTGTATATTTTTATCCCGCCTCTCTCGCCGAAGCGACTTGGGTTTACAACTTTCTAAAAGACAAAACAAAAGGCAACAACAATAATAAATAACAATAAACACCATAAGGATAGATGTACATATAAAATTAAACTAAAATCAAAATTAAAATATAAAGATCTTGATGACTTTGTGGGCACAATGCTGCGCATCATGGTTCGTGTGCATGATGAATGTCACCGTGTGCCCATGAGCCATGCTCTGTCAGATCAGCACTGGGTCACGTCTTATGTGTGCCCTATCGCCTAAGTGCTGTGTGTGTTGTACACATTATGGCCTCACCCCCCTTGCACACATGTGCCCTGCCTGGCTGTCATGTCTGTACACAGCATGTACTCAGTGTGCATCCTGCCCATGATACGTGGGTGCCCCCTCCCCCCAACTCCCCCGGCTTGGCATACGCGCAAACTGCTGCCTGCGAGCCACCCAGAGCAGAGGCTTCCGGCAGCTGTGGTGAGCGCTCCCCCCCTCAGGACCCCGGACAGCAGCAGCCTCGCCAGAGTAGAGAGGCAGCAGACGGGGGCAAATGGAAGGGACGGGCCACTCAGCGCTGCGGCGAGAGGAGGAGGATTGGAAAGCGAGAATGTCCCCGTTGCTATGGTGACGGACAGGCAGGGAGCCCCGCCTCTCGCCAGGAAGCCGACGTGACCGGTGAAGACGAGGTTGCTATGGTGACGGGACGCGAGGCCCAGCGGCATCATGTCAGACCTGGGCTCCGAGGAGTTCGAGGAGGAGGCAGAGACCGATTTGGGGGTCAGTGTGGAGCCTGGCCCAAAGGAGGGGTGGGGTAGTAGTGAGGGCGAGAGCCTTATTAGCGGAGGGGAGACGGGGAGGGGGGAGTTGGAGTAAACGGGCATTTGAGGGCAGAAAGGGCAGGGGGGAGGGTCCGGGAGGGGCAGCTGGAGATGGAGGGTGTGTGCGCGTGCAGCTTGTGGGGGAAATGGATTCCTAGGTTATGGGCAGGAAAATGCGGGGGAAGAGCGATAAGGGGTTACTAGGATCCCAGCCTCGGTGGCTGAGCCCCCATCACTCCTCTCCCCTTCTCCCCCTCTCAAGCAGATTGAAGGAGCAACCTAATTATTTCAGATCAATATTTTACTGTTTCTTATAGTCTGGGGGCAGTATTGCCAACATGTAAGCATTAACACCCCCCCTCCCCACCCTCCAAAACTGCCTTAAAAATTAAGAGATGGTAAAAGTTTTGATTTTTTTTGTTGGTTATTTTTTAAAAAACACTTTCTGGTTTCAAGGCACTGAAGCTACACTTATGTCATATTATTAGGAATACTGAAATTCTCACGGTGACATATTCCTGTGATTTCAGGAGCTGAAAATTTAAGGAAAATAGGATATATCATGAGACTTGTGTTAAAATTGTGAGAGTTGGCAAGATTGCTTAGGACCTTGCTCATTAATTAGATATAGGTCCCTGCTATCCATTTCAGTGTCCTTAGGTATTGTTATAGCAAGCATTTTATTTTCCCCTTTATTTCCCCTTTTCCATGTTATTTTCCCCGACCAGCTTTAGGCAGGTGCATATGCCAAGATTACTTCGGGGTTTCCTTAAAACATACTGCTGTAATGCTCCCATTCTCTGACATTTATATCACAGTCAGCAAATCAGGACTTAGTTACTATGGGTGTTTTTAGACAAGCATCTCCCCACCCATCACACACCCATCATGCATGTTGCAGGGCCGCATTGGTACCCTGGTATGCAGCCCTGCAATATGCATGATGGGTGGGTAATGGGTGGGGAGGTGCTTGTCTAAAAACACCCTATGAGACGCATACCATATTATTCTGGGAGATTTGAGGTCCCTATTTTAAGCTGACTAGATCCGCCCAGTAAGAATTCAGCTACCTGTGACTTTCTGTAGACTATGGGCACGGGAAGGCCATGCGTAGACATCACGTAGGTTCATCTGGGGTGGTGCAAAGTTTTGGATAGTTAGCAATATACTTGTTTTGCCTGGTGCCCCTCTGAAGTTGGAATGCAGGCAGAGAAGGAATTATTCAAGGTTAATGATTGGTTTCCTCTTTGCATGCACACTGATTTCATATTCAGATATGAATTTGGTCCATTATTCCTTTTCTGAATATTTTAGGGTATGGTCATATCAGTGTAGGCTTAGAACCTCTCCCTCTATAGCTACCTGATAAATGGCTGTTTCCGTTTACTTAGGAATATGAAGGTGAACGCAATGAAGCAGGTGAACGGCATGGATCTGGGAAAGCGAGATTACCCAATGGTGATACCTATGAAGGACAGTATGCAAATGGACAAAGACATGGACGAGTAAGTTCAGTAGTTCCCAAACTTTTTGCCTGCATGACCTCATTTTGAGACTTAAATACAAAATCAGAGCTGTAAAAACCCACTTGCCAGCTCACCAGAGGTAAGGAAACTTTGGGAATCAGTGAGTGAGTTTTTACAGTGGTGTCTACACCCCTCTGAGCCCTAGCTCATGGCTACAGGAGGAACAAGAACTCCTATGGCTCAGCTAGTCATTGAGGAGCAGGAGAGCTTTGCCAGGAGTACGGAGCCAAATTGCTACGGTTGGGACTGTACTACAATGAGGAGGGGATTCTCCTTCTCTCCACCCCCCCCAGGGTTGAGCTCTACCTAGCTGTGGGCTGGGACTTAGCACTGTGGCTGGAGAGAGCTCTCCTGCTCAATGCAAGTCCTTGTAGTGCACATGAAGCATTGCTTTGCTATTGGGGGAGTAGCAGCACTGAGTCCCATCTGGACTGCAGTCCCCTTTCTGGGACCTGTAGTAGCGGTGGGGAAGAGACTGAAGAATTTTGTTTGCCCCTCTCCCTTCTCAACTGGCAAGTAGACGTGCCTATCCAGTGGAGGGAGAGTGTTTTTTAAATAAAATAAAATAAAATTGGTAGCCCCTGGGTAAGATGGTTTAGTTGTAAGGGATTGCATTCAAAGCTCATGTGAACGCATAGCTAAAAGCACATAGTCATTGCATTCGTTTAGGATTCCATTAGTGTGTGTTAAAATAACTGAAAACTGATGAGAACTATCTACATTGAATATTTCAGGGAACCTACAGGTTTAAAAATGGAGCTCGCTACCTTGGAGAATATTTTTATAACAAAAAACATGGCCAAGGCATTTTTATGTATCCAGATGGATCAAACTATGAAGGTAAATTATACCTCTGCTGGTGTTCAAATTTAATAACAAGGTGTTATGTACCTATGAAAACATCTTCAGGGAAATTGTAGGACACAATGTGAATAGCACCGTATTATTAATTCAGTAGAAATGACCATCGAGCTCTTCTTTCCCTCTTTTTCTGCTTCATCACAGACTATGAGAAGAACAGCTTGAAGTTTTTGGTATACTCATAATTTCCCACACAGACGTTGTTTAATCAAGTGAAGTAGTCCATATATATGTATAAAACTGAGCAAACTCTTCACATCCTTAATTAAAATCTGAGTAGGATAAAGGGTGTTATTTTAATTTGAATGGAGCTTTACAAGAATACTGATTGAAATGTGTTGATTATGTATGCAGATTAATTAAAAAGTTCTGTCCAGAACCCTCCAGCAGCAAGACAGCATACTTTCCCTCCTTGGGCCTCTCTTGTGCTGTTTCTTGCCCAGTGGCCTTTCCCTGTGTGTTCCCTATTGGCATTCTCAGATTAGCCGGCTGCAGGTCTGAACCTCTGTATTTTCTGTTGGCATTCGTAGGGTAGCCTGCTCTGGGAATGGCAATAGCGAGTTCAGAGGAACAAGCATGCAGCTGGTTACTCTGTGACTGGCCAGCACCCTTTGCATGTGACTTTTCCACAGTAGTTCTTTCTGCACCCAGGCTTTTCTCCCCCTGCTGCAGACAGCCCTCTGGCTGGGTAGCTCTACCTTGACCGGCAGGAGGCAGAAGAATCAGAAGACCTTTACTGCGCATGCGCCTCCTGTGCTACCCTCCTCACGCACGACAGTTTTTTCTTCTGCCTCGGACCAGCGGGAGCAACTGGTGTGAGCTCTGAAAGAAAAGAGAAGAAAAGCAGAGTTAGTGTCTGACGGGACCAAAGGGGTTTTCCACTGCCTCGGCCGGAGCCATTGACAGCGGCGCGAATAGCCCGGCCGGCTCCTGCGCAGCAGCCTGGGAGCAAGGAGAAGCCTGGCGCAAGGAACATTTAGCGGGCTTCCTCCGAACAGCCTTCTGCAGCCGCAGTAAGTCTTGGCAGAATGGAAACTCCCAGCCAAGTCATGTAGAATGAACAAGACCCAAGAAACGCTTTATACCTTCTCTAGAAAAAAAGAGGGCTTGTTCAAGAATCCCAAGGTGGATGCATCCCCTACCTCTCTGGCGAGACAGACGTTTTTTCCCACAGAAGGGGATTGTTTCCAAAAAGACCCATCAGATAGGGCGATCGAGGGAGGCCTCAGACAAGGTTTAGACGCCTCTTCCAATTCCCTACGTATAAATATTTTATCATCAAATTTAGCCAGGGCCAATTTGGCATGGCTGCAAGAGATGCAGTCTTCTGACATTTCAGAGGAAAGATCCAGGGTTCTTTCCTCTCATGTCATGTTGGCTACTGCCCTCCTGGCTGATACTAGTACAGACCCCTTCCCTGGTCAGTTCGGGCGGTTTCTTTGTCAGTAGTGGCTAGAAGGAGGGTCTGGTTGAGGTCCTGGCAGGGGGATTCCACTGCAAAGACCCTGTTGGTAGAGGGCCCTTATAAAGGTTTTCAACTTTTCGGTACCTGCTTGGATAAGGTCTTGACAGAAGCCATTGACAAGGCTAAGAATAAGACATTACAGCAAATTGGAGCAAAGAGAAGGCCTTTTCGAGCTCCAGCCTTTAAATTCGGAGGTCTTTATGGCTCCTTTCGCAAGCACAATCAGTCTACAGAGAGGGAATATACCAGACAGCCCTTTCAGTTCCGGGGACAGTGCCAGCACAGGCCAGACCGTGGCAGGCAGCAAGAACCTGCTAACCCCCAGTCGACCAAGCAGGCATGACTCACAAGGGGAGGGAGACATAGGGGGAAGGCTGTTACTTTTTTACAGGGCTTGGGAACGTGCAATCTCAGACGCCTGGGTCTTACAGATTGTAGGACGTGGCTACGCCCTAGAGCTCCAAGGAAAACTAAGAAGCAGGTTCCTTCCTTCCCCAGTTTCAAAAAATCCTCAAAAACTGGCTGCAATGTCATCAGAGATAAGCAGGCTGTTATCCATAAAAGCTATAGAGGAGGTCCCTGCAGTAGAAAGAGGCCTAGGTTTATATTCTATAATCTTTTTGGTCCCAAAAAAGACGGGACAATGGAGGCGGTATTGACTTAAAACTATTAAACAAATGGATAAAAGCTCAAAAATTCAAAATGGAATTGATCACTTCCATTTGTCAAAGCCTATCCAAGGGAGATTGGCTGACCTCCATAGACCTGAAAGAGGCCTACTTACACATCCCCATTCTCCCTGCCCACAGGCAGTGGCTCCAATAAGCATTCAACGGGAACCATTGGCAATTCAGGGCCCCCCCTTCGGCATGTCTTCAGCTCCGAGAACCTTTACCAAGGTCCTCATCACCCTGATAGCTAATCTCCGCAAGTAGGGGATCCACGTATTTCCCTACCTGGACGATATCCTGATCAGGGCCCTGTCTCAGGAGAGGACTCTCAAGGATGTGACCAGAGTTATCGCTTACCTCGAGGCACATGGCTTTGTGACGAACCTAGCCAAGAGCCACCTAACCCCAACTTGCAGGCTGGAGCATCTGGGAGTTCTCATAGATGCTTCCTTAGACACCGTGTTTGTGCCAGAGCAGAGACAGGAGAAAGCTCGGTCTTTGATTTGCCTGGTACAGGCCAGCCAGCAACTGAGACTGAAGTCTCTAGCGAGGCTGCTAGGGTTGATGGTCTCTTGCTCTCGGCAGGTCCAGTGGGCACGTTGCAGCCTAACACCCTTGCAACAGCTGCTGTGACCTTTCCAAAGAGAACTCACACTAGGGGGAAACCCTTGGGTCCCAATTCCCAACCACATAAAATCCTCCATGTCTTGGTGGTTAAACCCAACTATTTTCGTAAAAGGGGTACCTCTAACAGAGCCCAGTAGAAAGATAGTGACTTCCAAAGCCAGTTTCAGCATCTGGGGTGCTCACATGGAGGGAAAATACATTCAGGGCTGTTGGTCCATGAAGGATCGCTCAAGATCCATAAACTTCTTGGAGCTCAGAGCCATCTGTCTGGCACTACAACAACTGTCACCTCTCCTCGTCGGGGCTCATGTCTTCATTTACACGGACTAGATGCAACAAAATAACTATCCCAAATGGAGAACAAGTTCCCAAAAAAAAATCAATGCAATATTTAATAAAAGGTAGTGTACAATTACTGGCTCGAAACACAGGAAAAACATCAGTGATCATATCACTAGGGCAAGATTACCACTNCCTCCATGCTCCCCACCCTCCCTGGCAGCCAGGTCCCCATCATGTTAGTCTGGGGGCCTGGCTGGATCCTGGCTGCAGTGCTGGTTCCACTCTGGATCAGGTAAGTTCGTGGTGGCACCTTGGCACCGTCACATCAGAAAACATCCTAAGTCAAATCATTTGGGTGAACATTCTTTAGACTCTGTAAAGGATAATTCCAATAAAAATGTAAGACTTCTTGATGGACATTCAAAAATACCTCTCCTTCCCTCTGATGTATGTATATTGTCTCATATCTTACGTTTGAAGGTAACCTGCTTTATGCCCAGGACCAGCTTTATTAATTTTGCTACCCTTGGCAAAATATTAATATGCCTTCCTGCTCCTTAAGTTTGGGGCTTGCACAGAGGGCTGGTCCTGGCTCCTGGCTGATCAGCTATTCAGAAGGAAAGTAAGAGAACTCCCTGGAGCTGGCTGCTTGAACTGTGGGTGAGATACGGAGCGCTCCTGGTTCACTTTAATCTCTTAAACCTGCCCCCTAAACTTCTCTGGCTTACATTAAAACTGGGCTTGTTTATCCCTAAAATTTGGTGTAAACTGTGATTTAATGGGATGCACAGAAACTGCAGAATTAGCTGCGCTAGTGCATTTGTGAATTGGCCATAGCAGAAGTACTGATCCCACATAGCATCCAACACATATTAGGGGATGGATGGGGAGGGACAGTAGGGACTCCCACAAGCTCTACCCTCCCCTGCCAATCCACCTAGTGGATCTTGTGGTGGATCAGCACAGGAGGATCGGACACGAACAGCTGCAGCAGCCTGTTACTGTGTGGAATGAGCTCTTCTCTACAGAAGAGCTGGACAGACAGGCAGCCAGCCCCATGTCCCTCATGTCCAGCCCCGCCTGCACCAAGTTTACACGGACCCAGCGACAGCTGTAGCCCACTACAGGAGGGGGCACCTACACAGTGCCCCCTCCTCAACACTATCAAGTTGTGGGCAGATTGTCCGATGCTCTAGTCTGCTGCCTGCAACTCTGTGGGGTTGCCTGGGGCAACCACTGTCCAAGAGTGGAGCTGCAGCGGCTATCCACCGAGCAGATGGACAGCAACTCTACCTCCATTTTTGAGCGGCCTGCTCCTCTGGCAGTGCGCCCTGTGACTGCATCCTTCCTTGAGCCAAAGAACCATGTTTTCAAATAAATACAGTATTTCCTACCATATGGTAGGAGGCTCTCAGAGCACAGGTTTGAGCATATTCTGGAGGCAGTGTAAAAGTTTTCTTTTTGGCAGAGCATTTGACAGGCAGAGATAGAGGTTTGGTGGGTGGGCTTTGGGGGTGAGGGTTGGGATTTTAGGGGATTTTACTGTATTGGTTTGTATTTTTACTATTTTTCTTTTTGTGTTTTTTGTTTTTGTAAGCCACCCTGAGCCTTTGGGGAAGAGCGGGGAATATATTTCAGTAAATAAATATGGGTTTTTAAATCATCCATTTAGCAACACCCTATAAAATTAACTGGGAGGAGATTTAAAAGGAACTCCTTTTTCCATTTTGTAAAACCGTGCATTTTTCATTCAGATAAAATGTTACTTCGCTGGTTATATGCTAATTCCACAGACTGTGTACTGCAGCTGAAAAAGAAATGTATTGCATCTCACTCTGTTTCTATCATGTACATTGCAGGAGAATGGGTGGATGACCAAAGACATGGCAATGGGCTCTACCGCTACATGAATGGAGACACCTATACAGGAGATTGGTTTAATCATTATCGGTTGGTTTCAGTGACATTTCACGTTCTTGATGAAGTAAAAGAAACATGATCTTCAAATTTGGGGTTGTTCTTCCGAAGAGCTGTTGAGGGATGAGGGACCTTGGCAACCAAGTATGTTTGGGCTGACAGGAAAGCTTGCAACAAGACAACAGTGCAAGTAAATAGGGATGGACACAGAACATTGAATGAGCATGAATATTTGAGGAAGATGTATGTAGACTGGACATCAGGTTTAATAAGATGTATTTTCATATTTTGTTTAGTATGTCTAAAGTCTTCTGATGTTTGAAGTGCAGGGTTTCTTTGCAATTTCAATAAAGTAAAACTAGTATTTTTCTTTCATTAGGCATGGGCAAGGCACCTACGTCTATGCAGATACTGGCACTAAATATGTTGGTAGCTGGGTAAATGGGCACCAGGAAGGAGCAGCTGAACTTATTCATCTAAACCACAGATACCAGGGGAAGTTTGTGAATAAAAATGTATGTGCTAGAAAATAACATTGGAATGGAAAATGCTAACTTTATTTGAAAAACTTGCAAAATATTGCTGTCCAGTATGGAGACTTTACATTGGAAACAAGCACAGCTAAAATGAATATTCAAATCAAATATGCAGTGCATTTTTCAGAGTCACATTTTGCAAATTCGGAATTCACCTTCCATTTGTGAACTTTGGTCACGATTCCAAAACCACTTAATTTGGAATAAGCCCCAATGAATCCCTGCAGGTTTTAATGCAGCTACTCTACAGTAAATAGTTTGTGGATTAATTACAGCTTTTGAAAATGAAGTTTTTGCAAGGGGATTGTTTAATTTTTCCAAAATATTTTTGATAGTTTGAATATTATAATCATTAAGTTGTTGTTTGTTAATTTGCCAGTAAGTGTTAATTAATTTGCTAATTCTTGATTCTTTGGCTATTGTCACAAGGTGCAGAGTTTGGGCAAGTGACTTTTAGCAAAGTTGGAATTCAGCTAGTTCAGTTGTTTAACTGCTTAATGAACATGTGGAATACAAACTTTAGCTTTCTTAAGCAAATTAATAGCACTAGAACTTTGACTTTGTTAAAGAAGGAACTAATGAAACTTAACAAAGGCAAAGTTAGCTTGAACATTTTAAAGTTGCTAAACTGAATACAAATCTTCAAATTCAATTCATGAATCAGATAAGTCTGATTAGTTTTGGCCTTAATATAAGTTTCCCACCTCATTCATTCTTCCAAGATCCTTAAATAAATAGCAAATCGCTGTGTATCCTCCAGGGAAAGATGATGAGATTTTCTTCTTCAGCTAGCTTATTATACTCTGTTTAATATTGTGTTAATTACATAATAATACAGTATTGGGCTATCTGGTATTTTGTATCTTTACCGTTTGATAACACCACAATATTGCTGAGTTGTTGTTGTTGTTTTTTTGGTATAGCCGATGGGTCCTGGAAAGTATGTCTTTGATATTGGATGTGAACAACATGGTGAATACACACAACAAGAGCAGGTAAATAGTTTAGAGCAGATTATCCTAATTGCTAGAAAGCCCAGTAAAACTAGTTAATATATTAGTTTATATGATTCTTTATAAGTTAAAGTTGACTTGCTGTATACTTAAACAGGCAGCTTCATAAATATGAGCTTTCCTTAGCAACTAGGTGGAACAAAAATAGTTGTTTTAAAAAGCTGTGTGGCTCATGTGCGTACCTTGAAAAACAAAAAACCAACTTCTTCTCCAGTTGCAGTCAGCAGAAAATTTATCATTGAATTCATTGGGAGCAGGATCACATCCGAACCTTGCCAGGCTTCTGCAAAAGAAATTCTAGGCAGAGTTTGATCTTGATTCAGTGTCTTCCTCAAAATCTGCAATTGGGACAGAAATGTAATGGAAAATATTTTCAAAAATGACCTCTAAAATTGTGTGTGTAATATCTTGTGTCTACGTTATTGAGTAGTGAAAACTACTTTTTCATATGCAGTTAGACATCTAACTACCTAATTTGCATATTTGTGTAGAAATACACATATTTGAAAGTATGGTCCACCTCAGTGCTGATTTTGAGAAGTGCTACATTCCTGCATCTATCTCCCTCTGGCTTTACTGAGGACATTTTTACACGGAATCCCTCATCCTGGGATTAGGAGAAAATAATTCCAGAATTGTTATCAAGGGATTACAAGTAGTACCTGTTGACACAGACATTATATCCATCCCATGATAGGACAATAAATAGCACATTGCTGTTATCTCGATTTGAGAATATTTGGGATGAATATCAATCCTGTGGTGCTTTTTGTTCGTGCTCAGTGCACTGATTTCTGGGACTGAAGAAAAACTGTTTTTCTTAATTTCTTTTCTGATTTCTGAGTTGAAGAAAATGGAGACTCATCCCTTTGTTCTGCGGGTATTTAAACTTGGTGCTCCGCAATGTATTGTTGAAGATGATGGAGGTAATACAATCGCCTCACACTCATGTGCAACTAGATACCATAGAGGCAGAACTGCATGAAGAGGATGTCAGTTCTTGCCATAACACTCTGGGTAATTTCAGACGTTACGAGATCACAGTCAACCACAGTGAATCCCAGTGGATTCTTTGTGTTGACTGTGATCACGCGAACGGTTGCCAGATGTTCACCACGGTGAGTTCCTGGTGGGGTTCAAAGCTAACCCCGGTTCTGGACCTCCGGCCAACCGGAGGTCCAGAACTGTGGTTAGTTTGGCCACGATCCGGGATGGGCCCAAAATAACGTTTGTTACGTTGGCCCAGACCGGATCGTGGCCCAGACCGCGATACGGGATCGGGCATAGCGGCCGAATTGGCTGCTGTGTCCACCTGTCTACTGGAGGGCAGGTGGCTGGGGGAACATGGGGGGTGGGGTGGGGCTGTGTGGCCGCATGTTGCACCGCGCAGCCCCGCCCCCTCCCCATGCAGCCCCGCCCCTCCCTGATCCCTCTCCAGAATCAGGCCGGCACGTCTAAAGAACGGACAGCCTGATTCCTGACCGGGATCCGCAACGGATCCCGGTCTGTGGTTCAGCACGGCAGGCCCCCGGGCCCGTCACGTCTGAAATTACCCTCTGTGATACTAATCCCAGGATAGTTGACTATCCCAGGACAGTCCTTTAGGCGCACCTAATCCCAGTATTCTTTAACAACTGGATTTTACAATGCAACAGAAAAGGGGATTTGTAATCCCAGAATTTTTTCATGATCCCGGGATTATAATCACTAAATGCTGCATTTATACAGACCAGTCATCCCGGGATTAATGATCTAATCCCGGGATAAGTGTCCATGTAAAAACACCCTCAGTCATGGGTGATTTTTCCTGGGATCCATTTCCATTTGCTTTTCAATGTGACTAATGTGCCATAGCTATTTAACAACTATATTTTTTAGTTTAGTAATTTGGTTTCAAGATAGTGAAGTTCTCCACTTTAGACGTTGTGCTTTCTCACTATCACCTGGCATGCTGGACCACAGGGCCCATTTCAAACTATGGGTACAATTTGCAAAAGCATCTACCTGATATAATTTCAAGAGTGATTTTCCTACTTAGAGGAACCTAAGTCATTAAAAGTCAAAGGGGCTTAGAATCCTATGCCATTTAAGCAGTTTTGAACATTTCTGCCCTGTTTCAAAACCTACAGTGAAAGGACTGTCTTAAAACAAGCCATATGTTTATCTAATTTAAAGTTTGGGGTGATTTACAACCTATATTTTTTTCTGCACAAGAGGCTTCCTAATTTTTCCATCTTTCAATAATGAACATGTCAATATAGTTCATTTTGTATGTCTCTTTGTATCTCTTTCCCCCAATTTGTTCAGCTAATGCAACCCAAGGACAAGAGAGAAGGAAGCAAAGACCTGCCTTCTGTTCCAGGGTATGGGAACCCACTCATCATTGAAGGGTTCATCTTCATGGATCCTAATATAACAGAGGTGCTCTCTGGGTTTGAAGTGAAGCATTTTTGCATGTTTTATCTGCATGTAATAAAAAAATAGACACATGTTTTGGAACGTCTGTCCCCTCATAATGTTAGTGAACATTAGACAACTTAGCTTTTCCTTTAACCCTAGAATGGTTTGGGGGCCAGTGGTCTCTCTAACCTCAAATCCTACAAAAACATGTAATTTTAAAAAAATTGTTCTTTAAATTAATTTTATTCTCAAACGAGGAAAAAGACAAGCTATCTGCATTCATTTCATCATCCTATGTCTTCTTGTTTCTGCATACAGTTATTTCTGTGTGTGTAGAAAGCCGCAGCTTCCTGCTGCACATTCCCAGGGACTCAGCTTTCAGTGCAGCTGGTCAGTTTCTCTGTCTGAGCTTCTGGCAGCTTTCTCAGCATTCGACAATACATTGCTGGGGGCTCAGCTCCCACCAGTGGAGGATGGTGGAATTGTAGGCTGGAGAGTGGAGGGGTACTGCCACCGGGGGACAGGGCCACTCCCACCTTACTCCCCACATAGACACTCATCCATCCACTCACCCCTCTACACATCCATCCACTCAGTCATCCAGACAGACCTTCACCCCCCCAACACACAGACATTCACACACACCCTTCACGTGCATGCATGCACCTCTTTTTCTCACGCACACATGCATTCATTCACAACACACACAGGCACACCTTTCTTCACATGTGCATTCACTCACAGTGTCCACAGGTAAAGACAAACACTCATTCTCACAGTGTAGACACAGACACATGTAACATTGTGGGGCAGGGTGTTCCATCTCCTCTAGTCTCTGAATGCTCTCAGGATGCTGATTCACAGTGCCCTGAGGCCAGTCTCATTGGCTGTGTTCCTCCATTGGAACCCAGCCTGAGTCCCCCTCTAGCCTCCTTCTCTGGGTGCTAATTAATGAGACAATAACCCACAATAGCCCCCACCAGTTGTGTGCCCACTGGGCTGTGTATTAGGTGGTTGCAGATGTTTTTCTGCAGCCTCCACCCATCTGCCCTGCACTCCCCACTCATGGCACGGTCTGGAGAATCCCGTTGCCCACTATGTGGGCAAATGCTGGCAAATGTGGGCTAATGAGCACCCATGTGGCTGTCTCCCATCTATTAGGACGTATGCAGCTTCCTCCCATATACAGGTCCGCCAGGACTGTAGTCTTGGGTGAAGTGCCTAGAGTGGTCCAAGGTGTTCCCTGTACCCAGAGTTTGCTGCAACTGTGAGTCATGAGGGGAGTGGTTGTCAGAGGGTGGCACCTCCCCATTTATTAGGTTTGCCTGCTAAACCATGTGAGTGGGGGCTGAGTGGGGAATGCATGGAACAAACATGGACTCCAGCAGGCTATTGTCTTGTGTGTTAACACCCTCTGACTCCTCCCCTAGGCTTCACTATGCGTGTTCTCAGGGGCACTGGAGACTGCCACCCACAGGGAACATGCATAGTAAAGCTTAACCCTCTCTACTCCACTCAGGTTGTCAGGAGGGCTGACAACCTGTGCTGCTGCTTCTGACTGGGGTTCTGGGAGGGCAACACCCCCCCACCCTTATATGGCAACTGCCCCTGGCTTGCACAGCCATTCTGCACTGAGAGCTGAATCTCCAGGGATGTATGACAGGGTGCTCGGAAAGTGTTGCCATTATTTTATGTCAAAACCGTTTAAATTGCACTATGGTATTTTAGGAGATAATACAGGGACATACAGTACAAAGGATAAAGTGAAAGCACAGAATAACCTCCAGATACTGAGCAGCATTAAAACCGATTGTTAACAGAACTCTGAGAAGAGGCAATAAGATCGAATAGATTAAGCATGCGCCTGAGGGCCAGAAACTCCCTGCAGCTGCACTTCTTTGCAATATCTCTCTAATGGTGTTAACAAACATGACAGCGGCGTGCCACAATCATGACCCAGCTTCCGGACTGGTTGGGGCCCCTAGGGAGGGTGGGGAGCCGCATAAATGTGCAGCCGGCAGGTCCTCCTCCTGTGCTCCTC